>OMPJ01041088.1:0-19749 GCA_900312935.1 Carapus acus
GAGATGGCGGGGATGAAAATCAGCACCTCCAAATCGGAGGCCATGGTTCTTGACCGGAAAAGGGTGGTTAGCACCCTCCGGAGACGAGATCCTGCCTCAAGTGGAGGAGTTTACGTATCTTGGGGTCCTGTTCACGAATGAGGGTAGAATAGAGCGGGAGATCGACCGACGGATCGGCGCAGCGGTGGCAGTGATGCAGTCGATGTACCGGTCCGTTGTGGTAAAGAAGGAGCTGAGCCGGAGGGCAAAGCTCTCGATTTACCAGTCAATTTACGTTCCTACCCTAACCTATGGTCATGAACTTTGGGTCATGACCGAAAGGACAAGATCTCGGGTACAGGCAGCCGAAATGAGTTTCCTCCGTAGGGTGGCGGGACGCACTCTCCGAGATAGGGTGAGGAGTTCTGCCACCTGGGAGGAGCTCAGAGTAGAGCCGCTTCTCCTCCACATCGAGAGGAGCCAGCTGAGGTGGTTCGGGCATCTAAATGGGATGCCTCCCGGATGCCTCCCTAAGGAGGCATTCCGGGCATGTCCAACTGGGAAGAGGCCGCGGGGAAGACCCAGGACGCGCTGGAGGGACTATGTCCTTCAGCTGGCCTGGGAACGCCTTCGGGGTCCTCCCAGAGGAGCTAGAGGAGGTGTCTGGGGAGAGGGAGGTCTGGGCTTCCCTTCTGAGACTGCTGCCCCCGCGACCTGGCACCGGATAAGCGGCAGAAGATGGATGGATGGATGGATGGATGGAATTTCCGGCCCTGTAAAAATATGTATAACATATATTAAATTTATCAATAAGTCTGACATAAGGCCTTTGATTTTTTTTGCAGCTCCCGACAAATTTGTTATCTGTGCATATCTGTGTGTTGCAGTCCAAGGTCAACATAGGTCAGATTGTCGCATAATTCAGATTTGGCGAGAGAGATGTGAGAGAGAGAAGAAATGTCCTGCCTAGCTTTTCAGGAACACAGCAAAGGATTCAGCCATCGCTGCATCACCTGCACCCCCAGCAAAGGTTTCAGCTACAACAGCACCTGCACTAGAGCCTTCACCAAAGGCCTGAGACCCACCTGCGACATCTGCACCCTCTACACACTGTTCACTATCCTTCAGATGATGTGGACCATTAGCGATCCATTTTGAGTTTATAAAAAAACATGTTACGTCTCTGTTAATTCCACTCAACTATCAACTATTCCCTCCAGCCACTGATAAATTCCGCCAGGGTCTTAAAAGCTTGTTGAAATCAGGGATTAAAATGGTTCCCTAACTTCAAACATGGCAAGATCAAGAACTGTTCTCCCAAAGAAGGCTCCCTTCACTCTGGCCCATAGCTGTGGAGCTTATCTCAGTTTACCTCCAACAACATCACTGCTGCTACCTAGGATACAGAGGGCTTCTGTATTTCTACCACTGAGGGGAATCCCTACACAAATGGGAAGCCTGTGTTTTTCTCTAAAACAATCCCTGTCAAACCACATAGATAAGAGAGGCAAAGACAGACTCTTCAATCACAGAAATCCACATCGCTTGCTAGAAGATTCCATACAGTCTATTTAATTTGTATACCGCCAAATCATAACAGCAGTTATCCAAGGCGCTTTACAAATGGAGCAGGTAGTGCTCCTCAGCATGTTAACAGTCAAGGTATATTGGATGGATACAAAGAGACTCAACATATCCCCCATTCGCAACAGTGGTGAGGAGGTGGAGGCCAAAGTAAAGCCATCGAAAGTATCAAAATCATTACACAAGGAGTTTCTAAGGTGCTCTGGACCTACAACAGGAACTTCAGTTTTATCTTCATTGACCAACAGTAAATTACGGGTCATCCACGTTTTTATGTCCCTAAGACAAGCCTGGAGTTTAGCTCGACGGTTGGTTTCATCAGGTTTCATTGATAGATACAGCGTAGTTGTGTATCGTCAGCATGGCAATTGAAGGTGATACAGTGTTTTCTCATGATGCCACCTAGAGGAAGCATATAAAGGGTCAACAGGATTGGTCCAAGTACTGAGCCCTGTGGGACTCCATGTCTAACCCTAGTGTGCTCGGAAGACACCTTAGCATGTACAAACTCAGGTCTATCTGACAGATATGACTTAAACCAGCTGAAGGCGGTTCCTTTGATGCTGATTGGATTGTCTAGCCTCTGTAGAAGGGTCTGATGGTCGAGGGTGGCAAATGTGGTACTGAGATCTAGAAGGAAATCATTTGTGGCCTTCACCAGTGCTGTCTCGGTGCTGTGATTCATTCTGAAACCTGACTGAAATTCCTCAAATAAACTTTTGCTCTGCATGTAGTCGCTCAATTGTTTAGCGACAACTTTCTCCAGGATCTTGGTGAGGAAAGGAAGGTTAGAAATAGGTCTGTAGTTAGCTAAAACCCTTGGATCAAGAGTGGGTTTTATAAGAAGAGGTATGATTACAGCAACTTTGAAGGACTGTGGTTCGTAGCCAGCTTATCGAGGCACGTTAATTATATTAAGTACACATGTTCCTCCTAAGGGAGGGACTTATTTCAGCAGGCTAGTTGGAACAGCGTCCAACATACAGGTTGTTGATTTAGCTAAGGAGATCATCTTAATGCAGGGAGGTTGATAGGGGAAAAGCAGTCCAGGGATGGACGAAGTTGTAGGGACCCTGGGCCAGATCCTGCGCAACTGTGTCTGTGTGACACAAAGCACCTATTTTGTTTCTTATTGTTAGAATTTTGTCATTGAGCAGCAATACATGGATCCGTAGATTTATGACTGCGGGTCAGCTTGGCCAGGGTGCTGAAAAGGAACCATGGGTTATTTTTATTTTCCTCGATTAGTGAGGAGTAGTAGATGGCTCAGGCCTTACAGAGGGCCTCTCCATAAGTTCTCAGACTGTCCTACCAGGCTAAGCGAGAATCATCCAATTAAGTTGTGCGCCAGATCCTTTGGAGTTTTCGTGTGGTTTTCTTTAGTTAATGGGTCTACGTATTGTACTGTGGAGCCCGTCTCTTCTGTTTTATTGTTTTATTCTTTCGGGGTGCAGCAGCGTTGAAAGTTGTGCGCAATGAGCTGATGGCTTTATCAACTAGCTGGTCTATAATGTAGGGAGTAAGACTATCAAATGACTCCATTGTTGGAGCGAAATGAAGCACAGATGCAATGGCCTCCTCAAATCTAGTTACAGCACCATCTGATAAACATCTGGAGATAATGTTTTGATGATTACGTTCCTATATGTGACTCCTCTCCTCCACAAGAGACTGGAGGTTGGACTGGTGGCTGGAAGCACTGCAGTTTGCCTCTGAGCACTGCTGAGGTGCCCTTGAGCAAGGCATCCAACCCCCAGCCAGCTCAGGGGGGCGTTCAGCATGGGCAACCCCCTCACTCTTGGGACCCTCCATCACTGCATTATGTGGTGTGCATACTTCGATGTGTGTATTTGTAAGACTTAAAACTATGTAATTTCCTCATCAGGGGATTAACTAAGTGAATCTTCTTGTCTTCTCTCGCCTTTGGTCCACTGACCCAGATAGTCAGTACACGACTTGCACATGTGGCGCCCATGCTTTATCATCGTCACCAAGCTTAATACCAAAATTAGCATGGTAACCACGCTTAATAAAAGTGCCGACTAAATCCTTGTTAGGAACAATGGTTTATTCACTGCAGAATACGTCAGGCTTATTTTTGCAAGATCTTCTGGTCGAAGCGATTTCATTCATATGTAATATTAAAAAAACTGTTAGTCATAAGTTGGCAAGGGCAAAATCTTCAGAATTCATTAATTGCAAGAAATATAAAAGAATTTACTTGAGGGGCTCCTCTAATATCAAAGGGCTGACAGGGGATGTCAACAGTGGTCGGCATGGGTGGCTGTCTATTGACCATCTTGGATTCAAATTAAATTTACTTGAAGTTGCTTCAACTGAGCACTGAATTTACCTCAAAAAACCATGGCAGTAGAGAGCAATCTATCCGCTGATATGCAGTTCAATCATAGAAACCAATGCATTTAAGAGAAATATACTTTTTAGTGGCCGTCCACTGTGGTGACCGCTATGCCAAAGCAGGTTAAATATGCATGTGGATTTGGTCATTGTCAGGCACGTAAAAGAGCTTGTGCTGTCTTTGAAATATTTGGTCTAACTCAGCACCTGATAAATCTAACCCACAACAAAGGACAAATACTAGATTTAATCACTTCAAAAGGTGTTACTACAGTATTTCAAATGTGAGTGTTGTGGATGTTGCTTTATCTGATCACTTTTGCCTCTTCTTTGGTATAGCTGTTACACCCAAATCAGGAGTTGAGCCTGCAGTTGTTGTAAGAGGACATATCGCTGATACAACAAGGGTGCAGTTTATGGAAATGATCAGAGATGAAAATACTCCATGTACTGATGCTGATGAACTGTTGAACTCCTATGCATCAAGTGTTTCATATGTTTTAGACAGCTTTGCTCCTGTCAAGGTTAAAATGGTTAAAAATAAGCAAAAGGCGCCATGGAGAAATGATGACTCGGTCAGAGCAAAGAAAAGGGAGTGCTGGAATGCCCAATGGAAATGACGCAAGTCAAAATTCACCATCACATTCTGAGTTACAGAGAAATGCTACTTGTGTTCAACCAGACTTTGAGTACAGCAAGGGAAGGACACTTTTCTCAAATCATCACAAGCTGTGGTAACTACTCCAGCGTTCTGTTTGCAACAGTTAACAGATTAACAAACACTCAAGCCTCACTGTCACTTGAACTCATTCCTACATGTACCTGAGTTTGCTGTTCTCTTTTATAGCAATGGCCAAGGAATTAAATATGTGATTATTTCCAAAGCACAAATGTCAGTGCTGCCACCAGCTAGACACCTAGTGCTGACACATTTCACACCTCTCACTGGCAAAACAATCAAGGGTGTTGTCTCTGGTCTGGAGTTCATGTACATGCTACCTTGATGAGTTACATACTAGATTTCTTAAGTCTGTGCTGAGCAGTTTGTGACTATAACTCACACACTCAGTTACGGTAATATCTCATTTCAGACTGATACATTTCCTAGGGCCTTGAAGACTGCTGCCATTAAACCTCTTTTAAGAGAGAGCTGATTTGGTGCCACACCACTGAACAACTATGGACCCATTTCAAACCTGCCATTCTTAGGTGAAGCCCTTGAGAAAGTCGTACATCAACAGTTTACTAATGTTCTCCCGTCCAACAATGGCTTTGATACTTTCCAGTCAGATGTTAGACATAGACATAGCACTGAGACAACGCTGATCATGGTGACAAATGATATTTGCGTGAACACAGCTGCAGGTTGAGTCTTACTTCTGTTGGACCTGAGCGCTGCAACTGACACGGTGGACCACATGATCCTGTTACAGAAACTAGAAAACTGGGTGGGAACCTCTGGCATGGCACTGAACCTGTTGAAGTCCTATATCTAGAAAAGGATGTACTTCGTTAAAATAGCTGACTGTGTTTCAAACAAAATGGCTGTGACCAGTGGGGTTCCCCAGGGATCAATCCTAGGTGCCCTTTTAATCAGTTTATACATGCCTCCATTGGGTAACCTAATATTCAATACTGGGAGAGTACAGTTACTCTGGTGAATGATGATGTGGTAGCAACCAAACTCTCATGGACACATCTATTTAAATTAAACACAAGCATTTACAAACACATTTTAACATAAATATGAGCATCAAATGTCACAGTGAAATGCAAAGGACAGGATTTTATTTAAATGCCATGTTCAGCATGGTCTCCAGACCCCCTCACCAGCACATCCTTTTTGCCTTTTAAATGTGAAATTTCACCACTCTTGAACAAGTGCATCTTCGGCATTAGTCTAAGAGTCCTAGCGAGGAAAGACTGTGGCACAAAGCAGTCATTAATCATTAACTCTTCAATCATTAACTCACAAGTATTTGTCAGTTAATTCATTTCTAAGTCATCAGACCTGGACAAACTTTCTACTAAAAAACTAAGCTGAGAACTCACAACTATAATTAACACACAGAGGCCTTGTCTGCCACTACATGGACTGTTCCTTCGCTATCTCCCTTGATTTATCACTGGGCGATGACCAGTCATCAGCTCAGCACCTCTCTTCAAGTCACAGATTTGCTGCCTGACACAGTGAGGTATGTATACATATGTAGGTATGTACATATGTACAGTATGTCTGTAAGTATGAAGTGGTGCAATTGATCAATGGCACAAGCCTTACGCTTTATATTGGTCACTATGGATTTGATTCCAGATTGTCCTTATAAATGTATCCTTGTACAAGATAACAAAGCCTTCTTGCTTGAGCACCATGGTTCATAAAGATGAGGAGCGGGTGACTTTTTCCTAGATCATCACAGTATGAGCTCTGGTAATTATTACCAAATGATTAGTACTGTTAAATTGAGACTGTATTTCACAGTGAAAACCCAAAGAAAACACAGTAATCAACGTGTATGTTTAATTATTCACAAACAAAAAAAGGAGTATCCAACAATCTACACATTCACCATAGCCATATCCTTCTGCACACTTAAAGCCATTTTAATTTTCCCACTGAATCATGATGTTACCTTTTAACACCACCCTTGTGGTTCATCTATAAACATGAAATCAGTTTCCTTTTTCCCCAAAATTAACCTGGCACAAAAGAAACCTTTGATGAAGGAATAATTGGAGACTGGAGTGAATTAATTTCTTCCATTGACTTGAAGGTGTCAACCACTTCATGCTCGTATGCGGTGGGTGTGGGAGGACGATTCATAGTTGCACATGATATCTAGACTGATGCTTAGAGTGTCAGGCATAGACTCTGACAAATTCAGAATTCATTGTTGTGTAAAATGTAGTCAGAGCCAGTGCCTACATCCTTAAATAAAACATAATTTCCTTGACCAAATTAGAGCTTCAACTGTAGTCTGACTCCAGTTTCTATTGCTGAGCCATATAATATTGCACAGGAAACTTACTTTGGCAAACAAAAAGGATTTTATGGTGAATAATCATTACTTACTCGCTGACAGATCTATATCTACTATACAACTAAAACAGACTTAGAAGTAGAAGAGAATGTTGGCTAATAACAAGACTTAGTGTTCAAATCCTGCACTGTGCATCTGAGTAGAGTACTTGGTTCCCTTCACCATTTCATTTGGTCTTCCACTCCACTTATGTTGTCATTAACTGTATCTGCTCCCCCATAACACCCCTCCCTTCCTTTAAGATATGGTTGTTGTTAATGCGCATCTCTTTGAGTAATGTCACTTTCATTTCACTGTACATGCAATGAGCATGTGACCAAGAAAATTCTTCTTGAATATCTAGAATCACTGAAAATAATTTAGGAGACTGTCCCTGTGGAAAACTGGTTTCAGAAATGAGAATGGGATAATCGTACAATTTTACCATGGGAACTGTGTGTGTTCAATTTTAATGGGGAAAACCAAGACAAATAACGAGCACATACCATATAAAGCCGAGTTTGGGTACGGTCAAGGATTTTTGCACCAAGAGCTGGCAGACTGGGTTTAACGACAAGTGTCACCTGGGCAACATCAATTGACATATGTTTACAACTACAACCATTGGAATCAAGAGAAAAATTAATGGATGCTCCTGTTATGCTTCACAGCTAACAGAACGTTAGCTAGATAAAATGTCTAACACACCTTTATACACACAAAATTTGATTGCAACCGAAATGATGGGGGAGGGCAAAACCATTTCATGAATGTGACATATTTATAAATAAATTCAAAAATATGTTATCATTATGGAGGCATTAGTAGGACATTTTTAACCGATAGGGCATTGCAAAAAATAAAACCTGACTGGACAATGTTTCCCATCTGATGAAAATATAAAGGAATGTGGTTTAATTTGATATTACATTTTTTTGTCACCATTGGATAAAGATGTTACAATCAAACATAACATGCTGAATAGCAACAATATCATGCCTTTTACCTGGGCAGAGAAAGTTTGAATTTTTGCCACTGAAATGAAACCTACATGCTTTCATTTTAACTGATGCAGGTGAGGGGAAAAAAAGCTGTAGCTGGCCTACACTATAATCATTAATATTATACCATATATAGCGTTCCACTTTTAGAAATGAAAGTTCTGACCTGCAAGTTGCTGGGAGCATGCCTAACTATCTTTGTATGGTCAAGGAAGCAGACCCTTGTATCTCATACGTCCCAGTTCACACATCTGATTCTACGTGTGGTCAAATAATGCACACATTTGACCGTATAACTAGATACTGATTTAGTATCTCTCTCTTCCTGTCTCTCTATCTCTCAAAGATTACAACTACTTTTGCACCCAAGTGTTACTAATTATACATGGACAAGAATTACGAACTTAAGAGGAATAGTGAATAGGGAGGGTGAGGGGTTTGTTGCTCTACCTTTTGGTAGCTCTGCCTTGGTTGGAAAAAACAAGGTTCATGTCTATGCCCTTGATGGGCCATCTCAGACTTCAGAAATACAAGATATTTCTTGGATACTTTTATTGACAATTAAATTATCCAAGAGATGCATCTGGAGACACCTCGCTCACTATGCCATGGGTTATGACAGTTTGACAAATTTATCGAACACAAATTCATTCACCTATGACAAAAGAAAAAATAATAAGAATAAGAATAAAAAGTAAGAAACGTCATGATAGCGAAGTTGTTATTTCAATCAAACTAAATCTGGCCAGTATTTCTATTGTGTTTTGATGTGTATTTCTTTGTAACATCAGTGCACTTATGTGTAAGGGATTTCTGATTGCCAATCGGCAACATACATAAGAATGAAACGGTGAAGATAATTGATCGCACATTCAAGGGCTGTATGCAAAGAAAGCATAAATACACAAAACAACCACCTGAGACTAGTGAAGTTGGATGGTAGATGATATAGAGTGTGAAAAAGAAACACATTTTTAAGACACAGGAATCAGGCATAAGCTCAATCGAGGATTCAAACTTTTGAATCTGACAATTTGAATGCACTAAGGGAATGTGCGAAGGCCTGGCTGGAGTGATTTAAAAGCAAACAGGATAGGAGTAGCATAAGGAATTCATGGGAAGTAATACAGGATACAGGTTGAAGTAAAGACAACAGAGACAGGAGGGAAGAACGGACAACGATAACTGAGAGCAAGAAATAATGCTTTCAAGAATATGGCTGTGGGACTCCATTTCCTGGTCTGTAAATAGGTGTTCCCGTTGGTGATTGGGAACTGGAGTGGACTGGCCCCATTGGATAGCTATAGCCACCATAACTGTAGGAGGCTGGGTATGGTGCCTGGGCACTTTGTAAATGGCTGGGGTTGTACTGCCCAAACACTGTACTGGGTAATTGGGAGGGAAATGAGGCCTGTGTTGGGTAAGGGCAAGCAACTGAAGCTGGAGGCCCAAAGGCAGGCCTGGAGCCACAGTAGCCTGCAGCTGGGGTGAAAGATGAACCAGAGAGGGGATATGAAGGAAATTTTGATGGGGGATTAGTTGGGCCCGAGCCATCTGCACCAGCAGGAGGTGGAGCAGGAAGACAAACAGGATAGGGTGTGTAAGGAAGGCCAGATGAGCCTCCAGTGGATGAGGATGTTGGTTGCAAGCTGCTTTGACTCAGAGGTTTGGAGCTTGGCTGCTGTTGCTGATTTGCTGTTGCGATAGCGGCTGTCTGTTGATTCCATGGCAAAGGTGTGCTTGTAGGGTCCTGAATGATGCATGCTGATGATACTGTGCTGCTTGGGTTGGTAAGCTCTGAGCTCTGGCGTAGAATCTCCTGTAGTTTTTCTATCCTTACACGTCTTTTGTGAGCAAGGGAGCGGAGAGAAAGGAAGTTGTCAAGGAACAAGTCCAGTGAAAGACTGCCTTCCAGAAACTCTTCAGCCAGTGCCTACAAGATAGGAACAAAAATGCATTTAAGTAACTTATTCTACTCTTGAGTTCCTCCAAATGTTAACCCCTGTGGGAAGTGATTATGTAATACAAATTGCTTATCTAGTAGGCATGACATCAACAATTACCAACAACACTGCTGTGCAATTGTCAAGCGTCTAGAGCAGGGGTAGACAAACTTTATGACTTGCCGGCCAAAATCTCTCAAATTTGTCAGAGGGACCAGGCCAGAGGCATTTGGATGGAGTGTTTGGGTCGGATATATATATTGGAGTGTTGCATGTGGTGTGGAAACGTCATAGCACAGTGAGCACACGCAAATTCCATGTACAATCCGATTTACTAACAGTTTGCACTGAGGACTGCAACTTTCAACTGTGAAAAACAGACGTGTTCAACCAAGTCCTCTCTGCGTTTTCCCCTTCAGTGACTCCGACCAACGATTTTTTGAAACTTGCCTTTGCTCTCTGGATACAAGAGACTTGCTGTCTCAACCATGCATTCTTCCAAAAACTCGCCTTTGGAGAAAGGTTTGCTAGCCTTTGCTAATTTGCATACCAGCAAAAAACTTGCCCTGGTGCTTCACTCTTGAATCGCAGTTTGTCGGTGAAAAGAACTCTGTCGAGTCTGAAAATAAGCCGCCAATGTCTTTGCGCCATGTGTTGGAGAGAGGCGGGCATTGCAGGGAAAATGGAAAATGAATGAATATATACATATTTTTAATTGGACAAGTCTGGCTGGCTGGATTAAAAAGCGTAATGGCTGTATACGGCTTTCGGGCCTTAGTTTGCCTATGTCTCGTCTTAAGAGTATGTATTTATTGATCATGACTGAATCTTTAAAAAAAAAAAGTTAATTTTAACTTGAAGTTTAGAGCCAGCGCAGAGTTTACCATGGAAACATTGAGATGAATGACTTTGGTAAGGCAATAAAGCATGCCGTACACAGTGAGTTATTAACACACTATATAGTGGTTGTCACACTAACCTCAGACTCTGCCTCAGTTTTGGCACCTTCCATCTGAAGCCTTGGGAAAAATGCCTCTGGGGACACCGCACTTACTATGCTATCTAAAGGAAGAGGGAATGCAAGAGAGAGGAGAAATGGAGAGAAGGACATTAACTAGGGGAGTTAGATAACATAAGAAAAGGTCAAACATACACACAAATGCTTTCTCTGTACATTTTTCAGGCTCTGGAGCCACCATCAGAGGACTTACGGTATCTCCATATGCAGACATCCTGGTCATTGGACTGTCTATTCAACCAACGTTTAAAATTTCCTCAGGGGAACCTCCCAAATGGATGAATACAGTACTTACCAACCTACCAATTCAGTTGATTCAGCATTATTTCTTCTATCAGATACAGTAATAATAGCATACAGTGTAACAGCATGGCTGCAATTTTGTTTGAGAACTGAGAAACAGTCCAATTACAGCCACTAAAAAAGGCATTCTATGTTATAATTTTAACAGGGTTGATGGATCGTTCATATTTGTTCCCAATGTGATCAAGTTATGTTTATTTGGTTTAAAAATCAATTATTTATGTATTTTAGAGTTGCCTTTGTTTATCAAGAGAGGCTGGTTGAAATAACACATTTCAGATAGAGGTACACCTGGCCAAACAGGCAGCCATACAAAATCAACAGCTATATAAATATCTGCAGCCTAATCTGCCCAAGGTTTCTACCCACTAAAGTGGAGTTTTTCCTTGCTACAGTCGCCTAGTGCTTGCTAAAGGGGGAAATATGTTGGTCACAGTCTGTAACTTTATCTTTGAAATCGCCATGAGATAACGTCTGTTATGATTAGGCGTTATACAAATAAAATGGAATTAAATTGAATATCTTGTGTATGATACACAGTGCAGTATATTGTTTATGATATACAAATGAACAATGAGATAGTCAAATGATAAAATATAACATTTGCATTACATACAATCTTAAATGTACATATTACATACAATATGAGGTACTAAACACCTGTACTCTCTGAACAAAAACAGTGGTATTGGGTGGGTGGGTAAGAAGGTACTTTATTGATCCATTGATCGACAGATGTGTGAAATTTAACATTTTTTATTGATAATCCTTAAGTACGGGAGAGGCAGTGCATGATGTCCCATAATGTCAGGCCTTTTTCACTGGGGAAAACTCAATTACAATTAAATAAAAAGACAGACATGATGATAAAGACAATATTGCATGTCAGTTGTCCATTGTTCTATGCAGGTGTTCTGTGAAGTCCACTGCTCTTGAAGGTGTTTAATAAACTCAGCTGAGCAGAATGTGAGAGTGTGCATGTGCTGATGTTTTTTTAGTACAGTGAACTTGGCGCAGTAGGCAGCTAAGTTTTGTGATACCTGTTGGTGTGTCCTGTTGTTGGTGTGGTTACAGCTGACAGACACAACGGCCGGGTAAAAGAAACACCCACGTAACTGACAACATTGGCCAATAGTCTAAGGCATTTGAAAATTTGGAAATGTAATGTAAAATTGAAGTTATTTAATCTTTCTGCACAGCCTGGAACCACATGACCCACTGACCAGTACCAGTCTGCAGTCCAGGAAACTTCGATCTATGCCGTTGATACTTAGATACGTAGGCGCAGCTTCTAAACACAAACAATTACTAAGGAGGAATACAAAGATAAGATTGTGGAACTTCGCAGTTTGCTGGACGTTTTCATGGCAGCTTGGTTATTAACATTGTGTTTAAGTTGTGTTTCTTGGCACAGTCTTAGACAGCTTTGGTCAATTTCAGCTGACTTCACTCATTAGCAAAACCTACCCTAACATTTTGAGTGCACCTGGTCCAAGTGTAACGCCAAGTGTCGTGATCAGAGAGTTATGAGCTAGGCCAAAAACGAAAGTGAGCAATCAACATCTCATCATATTTTTGCCATGTAGCCTGGAAGTTAATTATCTTCACTTGAGGTACCAGGAAAGGAAAGGAAAGACAGCAGCAAATTTTCTGTATCTATATACATTACAACAAGATTTTGACTTTAAAAACTGCTTGAAGGTGCAGCTTGGACACATCCCAAGTGAAAGACCCAGGGTCATAAAGTGTTTCTGGTCTTTGATCTTTAGACACCCTCACCTGGGTGACCCAACCGCAGGTGATCAGACCCCAGTTTGTGTCTAGGCCTCCATGTGTTTCCCCTCTTGATCCACAGCCACCTCTAGGCTTTTTCCACAGCTTTGCTGATGTTTCTGGTGGCTACCCTCTCTGGCAACTCTCTACAGCCAAGGCACCTAAGTGCCTCATGCACAGATTGCCCTCGAAAGACACTGCAGCCCACTTCTACTGGCCCGCAGTGGACCCTCCAGCCTCAACCAGCACAAGGTATCTGGCCTTCCTCCGCTCGTGGGCCTCCACCATCCACTCTTCCCGGCAATTGGCAAAACTTGCCTTGATGAGTCAGATGTTACAACCAAGTCTAGCCTCAGTTATGTGCTCTGGAAAGTCTCTGCCAGTCTCCTGCTGTGGCTGGCAGTCTGTTTTGGGCCTTCCATCCAGCCTGTGGTTGCTCCCCTGCCCTGGCGAAGGAGATGCTGTGCTTAATTGGGAATTGATGTTTGCTCTGCTCGATTCTAGTGCAGCTGCTACTGCCTTCAGCACCTCATGATGTGCTACAGGGAACCCCTGTGCCAAGCATAGCAGGCATGCTGATGTTTCTGCTAGCCCCGAGCTATAAAGATTGAATGGGCTTGGGAGGACATCATACACTAACTGGATCAGGACCTTTAGTCCAGTGGGTTCAGACTTCTTAAATTCCTTCAAAGGGATCTTCTGGGCAGACGCATAGTCCTAACTGGTCCAGGCTCTTTGCTGGCGCATGTCCATTGTCCTGCATGTGCATTCCTTCTCCACCACTGCATCATCTCCCTGCAATGGCTGGCGTCTCTCTCATCCCTGGGGTTTGTAAAAGCGTGATCTTGTATGGCTACGAAGCCCAACAAATCCAACTGCCACAGAACCTACTAAAACGCCATCCTTTACTTCTGCTTCATCAACTGTATCTCACCCCGCCTCCTCCACCCAGTTTAGACTGTGAAACGCATGGAGGAGACTATGGTGTCGGATGAGTCTCTGTAGGGCAACATCACCCTGGCTTTAGTGACTTTTAACTCCTTGGTCAGGCTGATGAAGGGAAGCTGCAGCATGCTGGTGTGCCCATACAGGGTAATGGCACAACTGGCAGCTGACAAAACAGTAAGTTGATAAACTTCTGTCTACCTTTGAATGGACTGGGACACAGCATGCCAACAGAGCTGACGGAGAACAAGTTGACACCTGTCAACCCCAGAGAGGGGTCTATGCTTGAATGACGTGGCACAGATGTCTTCATGATGGTGGACAGGATCATCAGGTGAGTACAGGCTGTTTTTCTGTCATGAACTACAACTACAGAGGTAGCTTGAATGTTCATTACCATCAGGGTCCCTCATTTTGGCACACTTGCAGACCTGTCCTCTGACAGAGGCAATAATTAATCCAGGAGCTGCCTCCCATAACAGCATACCACATGATAGACAATGGATTTTTCGAGTGGTTCATTTGGACTATGAAGCCCACACTATGGTGTATTACCATAAAATTGAAACTGAGTCTGCGTCCATCCCCAAAGAGAATCTGCAGTGCAGGCATTATTTAGCAAGCTGCTGAGGGTCCCAATAAATTCCTCGACAATGGCTCAATGCCTTGGCCTGCAGGACATGTATTCTAGACAACTGGATGTGCACAAGCCCCTGTGCCAATGGTACCTGGTGCCACCACTGCCCATTAGTTCTTCGTCCTGAGGGATTTGAAATGGAACCAACTGACATCAAGACAAGGAAGATCTACACAAACAATAGACAGTTTTCACTCTTGCACATTGATAGACAGTGTTATTCCAGAGGAGGGAAGCAAAGGATTGAAGAGAAATGGTCCTCAACGATGAACTGCTAAGCGAGTGCCTAAGACCTCCATTTGTTGCTCATTCTCCAAAAGGAAAGAAAACCATGTTGCCTTTCAACCTCTGAGCTCTGTCAAAAATGCTGCTATCCTTAAGAGGAAAAAAAGTCTTTCTTCTTCTCCTCTGGTAGCGTCTCAGTCCATAAGGACCTGGCTTGGGTACCAGAGGTTGGTGCCCGCAAGGTGCACATCCAGGGCACTATTGAGGTAGTCGCGAGCAAGACACTGAACCTCTGACACTTGATCCCTGGTGACCAAACTTGGCTACTCAACAATGGGTGCGCTGGACGTGCATTAAGGTGTCACTTCAGGTTGAGCATTCTCACATGTCTGTGGACTCATCCCCAGCTACATCTACCCACACATGGTGCCTAGTGCATGACTTCATCTTCAATCTTACAGTGTCCTGAGTGAACATGCAACTTTAGTTTGAGACTGATGATGCCGACATCAGCACTCGTTTGACATTATCAAACAAATCTAACATTTATGTACATGCTATTTGTCATACTGAATGCTAAAAGTCATACTGGTACCTTGGACAAATCATTCTTTTTGTGATCTCTCTTCAGATTTAAGTAAATTTGATCCAAACCAGCTTGTTGTGTTCTATTAGGGCATTTGACATTGGCTCTTTTAAATAAATTCTACACTTAAGCAACATATGAGACACACTAGTTTAGTGCTTCCAGCAGGCGATATAAGAAACAGGTCTGTACAACTTGGATTTAACACTTTGAACTGTTTAATGTAGCTTAAATAACTCCATTAATAATTTTAGTGACACTTTTAACTGTTAAATGTAACTGTTCCTGCAATAGTCACTTAATGTAAGAACAGGATGCCATGTTCAGTGTAAAACTCACTTAATACTACCGCTAGTCACTTTAATCTGCAGGTTTTCTACAGTATTTTTACATACTGCAATCTTTGCAGTTTCATGACTCTGTGTGTTATTGCTGTCAAGTGGAGCTGCTTGATTAGATTGTCACAGTGATTTAGGATACAATGTAACGGTGACAATAAAGGATTCTATGCTATTCTGTTCTATTGCAACACTTAAATCTCGCTGTGAATTGTATTTTTTTTGTTTGTTTTAACTGAGTGACATTGGTGGCTTTCTTTTCTCCATTCTTATTGTCCTTCTCTCAGGCCTCATGGACTGTATCCTCCCCTTTATATAGTCGTCTAAATTTCTCCTTCAGTTTTCTCTCTGTGTATTTTCATCTTAAACTATCTATTGATCAATTTTCCTTGTACTACTTGTCCCTAACGCTCATATGGGTCAGCACTGAAAGATTGCAAATTTTAAAACCTCAAATGCACAGACATGGTTGGCAGAGAGGTATCACGTGGGGTGGATTAATTTGCATGAAATTGGTCCATGCATTTTCTCATACATTGAAACACTTTATTACACGGCTTGTGTGAATGCTCGGTTCTGATTGGCCGTTATTGGTCACGTGAGCGGTCATTATTTTCGTATAATGATCGCTCCACCATCAATAACGGACCGCTGCGAAATCAAAGACTCAGAGTTGAACCTGCTGCATTCATATCAATCCGCGCCAATGCATTTAGTTCCACTCTGGATTGTTTACATACTGAATTGTTGCCCCCGTCACACTACGTCACGGAACAAACATGAACAATTTAAAAATCATTTTCAGCATATTTGGGATGTATAAAACCTTTGATGCGTGGGTAAGTATGATACGTGTACTTCAAGCTGCGGCTACAAACACACGTCTGCAGAAGTGACAGAAGCGCTAAGGTAAAAGTTCCAAAAGATGTCCCATTTGCCTCGTCCAACTCTACCCTCACGGGAAATATTGAGTTTTATGTCAATACTGACTTTTGAGTAGGCTGATGAGTCCTTGTTTTATCCATTCAAATGACTCACAGACGGCAGAGTACCTGTAGCCGTTACGGCACTATTTTCTTGCGCAGACGAAAGTACCGTAGCTTACACTATTGCAGAAAAATTAAAGCAGCCTTGTTATGAGCCATTTCTGACAACTGTATTATTCATTAATGTTTTAAGCCGCGTAATAAGCGCGATAATGCCTTGTCATCGGCCATTGTTGCTTGATAATCAAGGGGGGGTGTCCCCCCTGTTTTCCCCTCACATTATCCCGTACGTATTAAAGACCTATCTGGGCTGATTTAAGATGAAATGTATCAGGTTTGAAAAAACCTGATACAGGTGTTGGCTTTTTGTGTGGTTATAGGACAGCTTCCAAGGCTGGACCTTGTATCCAAGTCTATCTCTTAGGAATTAGGAATCGGGAATCTTTTATTGTCATTACAGCAATTGAATTGTGTAATGGAACTAAAGTGCTGCATTCCGGTGCAAGTAGTTCGCGTAGAAAACAAGGAGAAAGAATAAAGAGAGGATCTATATACAGAAGAATATATTGGAATAAATAACGATGTAAATAGAAATAGCAGCGCTGAAGGGGTGGGAATTTTTCAAGCTGGCCTGGATAAATGTAGATGCTTAAATGTAAATGCTTAACACTGACTGGAGTGTTAACCATTTTCTGTAAACTGTTCTGTCCAAATACTGTTGAGGTGACTTATGGCAGCTGGGTAAAAGTTGTTCATAAGTCTGGTAGTCCTAGATTTGATTGCCCTAAAACGCCTGCCTCAGGGCAGAAGTTCAAACAGTCCATGTGCCGGGTGTGACGGGTCCTGAAGGATCCTTTTTGCATTTCTCCTGCGATAGAAACTGTAGAGTTCTTGCAGTGAGAGGAGAAGGCTGCCAATAATCCTCTGGGCGGTCTGGATGACCCTCTGGAGTTCCTTCCTCTGTGCTACTGTGCTGTTGGAGAACCATGCACAGAGGCAGTAGGTGAGAATGCTCTCTACCGTGTAGCGATAGAAGGATTTCTAAAGTTTCTCTGAGATGTTACAGTATATCCCCTGAGAACTCTCAGAAAGTAGAGTCTCTTCTGAGCCTTCTTCACCAGTCCAGTGGTGTGAGGTCCCAAGGTCAGATTCTCCCTGATGTTGACTCCCAGGAATCGAAAATCAGAGACCCTCTCCATACAGTTCCCATCAATCAGAAGAGGCATGATGTTGTGGGTCTTCCACCTGAAATCAACAACAAGCTCCTTGGTTTTGTCAGTGTTCAGGAGCAAGCTGTTGTTTCGGCACCATTCCAACAGCCGCTCCTCTTCATCCCTGTAGGCTGAGTAATCATCTCCAGTGATGAGCCCCACTACTGTGGTGTCGCCAACAAACTTGATGATAGTGTTGCTGTAATGGGTGGAGGTGCAGTTGTGGGTGTAGAGGGTGTAGAGTAGGGGGGGCTGAGCACACAGCCCTGAGGTGAGCCTGTGCCGAGGCGGATGGCTGTGGAGAGGTGCCGGCCTACTCTGACCCTCTGGGTGTGCTGGGAGAGGAAGTCCTTGATGAGACGCAGGTGGAGTATGGGAGACCTACGTCCCACAGTTTGGACACCAGCTTGTGGGGGAGAATGGTGTTGGTGATGTGCAGGACACCTAATTATACCTGACTGTTGTTGCTTTCCAGGTGGTCCTCAATCTTTTTTTTGTACTCCAACTTGGCCTCACAGATGGCCCGTTTCAGGTTGTTGCGAGCCGTGCTGTAGAGGGCTGCGTCGCCAGACCTAAAAGCAGTGCTCCTCTCCTTCAGCAGCTTCCAGACCTTGCTGGTCATCCAGGGCTTCTGATTGGGGAAGACTCTGATCTGTTTTCTTATTGTGACAGCGTCTGTGCAGTGCTTGATGTAGCACAGAACACTGTCAGCAAAAACCTCCAGGTCTGGGTGTTCAAAAATGCCCCAAACAGTCTTCCTGAAACAGTCCTATAGCTGCTGAGAGGCGCCCTCCGGCCAAGTGCAGACTGTCCTTGTTAGAACGGGTGCTGTTTTCTTGAGTGGAATATAAGCCAGGATGAGAAATAATGATATATGGTCGGACTGGCCGAGGTGTGCAAGAGGTTTTGCCTTGTAGCCCTGCTTAATGTTGGTGAAGACCTGCTTAATGTTGGTGAAGACCTTGTCCAATGTGTTTGCTCCCCTAGTAGCACACTTGACATGTTGGTGAAACTTGGGAGGCGCTGGTTTTAAGTCCACATGGTTAAAGTCCCCAGCAACAATGTGCATGGCGTTGGGGTGCTTGTTTAGCTGGGTGCTAATGTCGTTATGTAAGAGTCCGACTGCCGTGTTAGCGTTCGCGTCTGGTGCTATGTAAACAGCAGTGATCATGACGACGTTAAACTCTGCGGGGGGTAAATGGGTCAGCAGTTAACAGTCACATACTCCAAATCCAGCAAGCAGTGACTGTCTACAGTTGCTGTGTTTGTACTCCACATGTTGTTGATGTAAACACACAGACCTCCTCCTTTGTTCTTACCAGAGTCGTCCATCCTGTTGTGGCTCTGTGTCGCATAGCCCGTTAGTGTGAGATACATGATTATTTTGCATTAAGAGACATGATTATTTTGGTTGAAACTGATTTACCCCCCATATTATTCAATTTGAGACATTATTGTATTTTATTTTATTCAGATTAGGATGTTTTTACATGATTCTGAAAACTGTAATTTAAACGTGAAACATGGTTCATTTACTGAAGCTGTGAAACCGCATGATTCATTCCTGGTAATGCACTGAAATGACTGAGTGACACTCATTTTAGGCAGGCAGTCGTTTGGGCAGCTAAATTCTAGGCACGTACTGCAGCAGGGGTCCTAATCCTCAGAATGAGACCGGTGTTTGCACAGAGTGCATCAGATGTCTAAATGAGCCTGTTTATGTATTTTTCAGGTGAGCAATGCAGAGATAAAGTGTAGAAATGTTATTAGGAAGATGTTAAATGAATGTATAAACTGTGCAGAGTAACTGTGCCACGAATGTGTGTGTGGAATGCATGTTTG
>OMPJ01041090.1:0-12493 GCA_900312935.1 Carapus acus
GGTTATACTACATGTGCAAAACGAGCCAGGAGCAGGGCTCGATAAGCCTTAGGCTTCTCCCTGTCCCCCTTTTTGGCACCCTAGACTAGTGTTTCCCAACCTTTTTTCTGCCACGGCACATTTTGAACTGGTCAAGATTTCCACGGCACACCCGCGAGTTGTCGACGGCGGGGAGTGCGCGCGACAATATTTTCGGTCGGCCGCGAGTTGTCGACGGGGGAGGGCGGGGTGCGCGCGGCCAATTTTTTCGCTCGGCCGCGAGTTGTCGACGGGGGAGGGCGGGGCGGCACGTCACTACTTTCTACGCGGCACACCTAACGACTTGTGCCATGGAACACCGGTTGAAAAATACTGCCTTAGAGAAACCACGCCTTGCCTGGACCTATCACCTTTATTTTCTTTTGAAGGACTAACCCAGTCAAGTCGTATTTTGTATTTAATGTGAAGTGCTGGGAAACAAACAAACAAACAAACAAACAAACAAACAAACAAACAAACAAACAGACAGACAGACAGACAGACAGACAGACAGACAGACAGACAGACAGACAGACATGTTGCAGGCATCCTCAGGAGTCTGCATATCTGAGGGGCAGGTTTCGTTCTTTCTTAGGGCTATCAAGGACTGCGACATCTTTGAATACAATCATGAGGAACAATGTCTGGGTATATTGTCATTCATTCAATCATTACACTTCTGTTGTTCCCATCTTCTGGGTTTAACCAAAAGCTTCATGAGCATGTTAAAATGTTATCAAAGGTTTTCAGTAAATCATCAGTGTTCCCTAAGATAAAGAGAGGATGCATCAATGATCTTATCAGGGTCTGACAGTTTGAAGTGCAAACATCAACTCACATTTTTCCCACAGTTGCGATCTCTGGAAGATGGTCAGAGCTCCTCCCTGAACTCTTACCTCCTCAATATCCACCTTTTGATCCTTCACTCTGCCATTACTTCCTCTCATTCTCCTCATTCTTCCTCTCTTTTGTTTCCAAGTTAATCTTGCAAATTTCCATGTAATGCTGCTTTGCTACATTGTCCCCAGCACCATGTAGCAGTCTGCCACCTCTTTTATACAGGATATAATCTAGTTGTGTGCACTTCCTCCACTCTTTTAAATCACCCTTGGTTCCACCCTCTTTTTGATCTCTGGAGACGCTTTCGACAGCTTCATCATCTATAGCATTCCTCTGACACGACTCCTACTCCACTCTTCTCCCCTTGAACTGATGCTTGTTCTGGAATGAGATGTTTGCTTAAAATAATATTGATATTGACATTTTTCTTGTTTGTTTTTTTCAGGAGGGTTTATGACTTCTTAGCAAGCATTCTGACAACCGGCATGCGTTTTGTGCTCAATCAACAGGTTAATACCATAATAGAGTTACAACACCTTTTGTTTTTGTGACTCACTTGTCTGCATGTCTAGCTACTGCTTTGCTTTCTCCAACATAAACATCTGCAGATCTGCCCAGCTCTGAATCATGCTGCTCTGGTCCATATCAACTCTATGTTGGCCACCATCCCAGTGAAGTCAGAAGTTGACGATTACATTGGCATTGACTATTCGTTGTTGAGTGACCCTGTGGTGACATCCAAGAGTCTTGATATGCACTTTAGAGTAAGACAGTTGTGTATGTAATTGGAAATATCATTTGCATTTCAACTGACAATACACAATACTTATAATGATAAAAACACTGTGTTTGCCTCTAGGGCATGTTTTATACTCTGGCTGATGAAAACAACACTTTAGTGAATGCTGCTGTCGATCCCATCATCGGAGAATATGATCGGATGGTTTACCTTGCTCTGTCTGAGTTCTTCTTTGATAGTGGCATGTTTTCCTACTACAAGGCAGGAGTTTTCCAGATGGACATTGTGAATGAAAAGGTGAGGATGCCTACAAAAACATTGGTCAGTGCCATCAGTGGATTAACACCACACAACATTCATGAAACATTAAGAATCACAATTTATGTGATAAATGATTAGATCAGAGTAGTTATACTTCAATGGATTCCATAATTTCAAGATTTAGCTATTTTGAATAAAATTCATGGTTAAAAAACCATGTCAAACAACACACACAGTAAAAAAGGTTTGATGTAATTGGTTGGTAGGTAGGTAGGTAGGTAGGTAGGTAGGTAGGTAGGTAGGTTAGGTACATAGTTAGGTAGGTCGGTATTCAATTGATCCATTGATTCTGGAAATTTAAAGCCTAGGCAGTTCAAGAGACAGAACAGAAACAGAACCAAGGGAGATTAAGCTGAGAATACCAAGAACACTAGAGATACTCCATAATAGATGGGAACAACAGAAGTGTAATGATTGAATGAATGACAATATAAGATCACAGGCAGCATAAAATGAACAATAATGGTGTAATATCTATGCATTACTGTATATATCAACCACTTTTATCTGTGGAATCAATACAATATTTAAATGGTTATTAACATTAGCTTCACTCTTCTCCTGTTAAGATGCCCAAAGATCTGGAGATGTTACTGAGAACCACATATTTTGCAGCTATCATGATTTTGGTGAGTGCACACAACAGAGCACAAAGAACTCACAGGAACATCCTACCATGTTGTTGAGTGGACAAGAAATGGGTTCACCTGGTCAGGTGTTAAATAAGCGAAACGTCTCCCTGCGTTGAATTGTTGGAATGGAAGTGGCCTAGTCAGAGAGACAACCAGGCAAGCAATGCAAAAGTTGATGGACACTTTGATGTAATTTAAGTAGGAGCCTGGCATTGAAGTAGCAGTCGTCTAGGTCCCACCTGCTCTTTTATGACTAAAATAATCCAAATGGTAAAAGAAAGGGGGAATTGAGGAACATTCGCTCACATATCAACAAAGACTGTGTTTTGCAACAGCAAAAATGTGATGCCTGTGGCAGACACCAGAGTGCCAAAGCAGCACAGAGACCATATCTTGAAAACTTCTTTTACCGAGGTTTGAAAACAACATGAGATGCCAGAGTAACGTTTGCCATGATGTCACAGTTCTTGTTGTTCTCCTACTTCTGAGTAGACAACCTCTCAGACAGAGGATTCATTGTCTGTCTATCTATCGATCTCCTCCCTGATTTGTTTTGTTATGTTGTTTCCCCTTGTGCTCTGCAAGACAATCAACACCCTTTCTCTGTTTTTGTGTCAGAACCCGGCACTGGTGGATGCACCTCTGGGTCTTCAGCTCGCTGTTACTGCCCCACCAAAAACTACCATCAAGACTTCTGGGGCAACGGTTGTTGTGACAGCAATTGTTAAAGTTATGGTTATGCCTCCTAAGTTGCCACCTGTGCAGCTCACCAGCATGACCATGGTATTTACCTGCCTACCTAAATATGTTGATATAAATAAGCTGATACATTGAAATATGTGAAATTGACTAAACCAAAAGGAGACACCCATATTACCTCATGTACCGTATTGTGATGCCCCTGATAGGATGATCACATCCAGACTTTGAGCCTGAGACATACACAGGTTTTTATTGTCATTCAGGTATGCACTATGTGTACACACATCAAAGTGTCGTTACATTTAGAATCAGCGCAGCCCACTCCATCCATCTTCTGCCGCTCACTCGGGGCGGAGTTGTGGGGGCAGCAGTCTCAGAATGGGAGCCCAGACTTCCCTCACCCCAGGCAATTCCTCCACCTCTTCCGGGAGGATCCTGAGGTGTTCCCAGGCCAGCTGGGAGGCGAGATACTTAAACTCCTCCACTTGAGGCAGGCTCTCACCTCCAATCCCGAGGGTGCAAACCACCTTTTTCCGGTCGAGAACCATGGCCTCAGACTTAAAGGTGCTGTTTCTCATCCTGGCCATCTCACACTCTGCTGCAAACTGCCCCAGCACATGCTTGAGGACCCAGTCTGGAGGTGCCAACAGGACAACATCATCTGCAAAAAGCAGCAATGAGATCTTTTGGTCCCCACACTGGACCCCCTCCTGCCCCTGGCTGCACCTAGATATCCTGTCCATATAAATTATGACCAGGACCGGTGACAAAGGGTAGCCCTGCCGAAGACCAACACGTGCTGGGAACAGGTTTGACTTGCTTAAGAATAAGAATAAGAATACTTTACTGTCACTACGACACTGTTTCCAACATCATTCTGAAAATACATTTGGCAGCTCCACATTATGATTACAGCAGCAAGTAAAAGAATCTCCAGTAGTTACAGAAGTAAAATCCAGAGATTGTACATAGACCTGCAGCATGTATCAAAGCGCTATAAAAAACTGTGGTGTCAAGTGACTTGTGCAGTAAAGTAAATGTGAACCAACCTCCTGTGCTGGTGTACAGAGACAGCACAGCCCTTAGTGGGGGGCCATGGACTCCAGTCTCATGGTCTACAAACTGAGCGAATCCACCTTTGAGTCCCCAGTCTCTGCTCCCTCTGTGGAAAACATGCCTGTAGGATTTAGGAGACCCTCAATGTATTCCCGCAACTGCCCGACCACATCCTCAGTTGAGGTCAGCAGCTCCTCGCCTCCACTGTAAACAGTGTTGGTAGGGCACTGCTTTCCCCTCCTGAGGTGCTGGACAGTTTGCCAGAACCTCCTCGAGGCCGACCAGTGGTCCTCCTCCATGGCTTCCCCGAACTCCTCCCAGAACCAAGTGTTTCTTTCCGCAACAGCCCAGTCTGCTGCAGGCTTGGTCCGCCAATATCTGGCAGCTGCCTCAGGAGACCCACAGGCGAGGTGAGCCTGGAAGGCCTCCTTCTTCAGCATGACGGCATCCTTCACTTCCAGTGTTGACCTCCGGGTTTGGGGATTGCTGCCGCGACAGGCACCTGCGGCCTTACAGCCACAGCTTCAGGCTGCTGCTTCAACAATGGAGGTGGAAAACATGGTCCACTCGGACTCTATGTCTTCAGCCTCCCTGGGGATCTGGTTGAAGTTCTTCCGGAGGTGGGAGTTGAAGATCTCCCTGACAGAAGGCCCTGCCAGTCATTCCCAGCAGACCCTCACAATGCGTTTGGACCTGCCAGGTTTGGCTTCCTCCCCTGCCAGCGGATCCAACTCAACACCAGGTGGTGATCGGTTGACAGCTCGGACCCTCTCTTCACCGAGTGTCCACGACATGCGGTCAGAGGTCAGATGATACATTTACAAAATTGATCATCGACCTCAGGCCTGGGGTGTCATGGTCCCAAGTGCACTGGTGGACACCCTTATGTTTGAACATAGTGTTTGTTATTGACAAACTGTGACTGGCACAGAAGAACAACAAAACACCGCTCGCGTTCAGATCAGAGAGGCCGTTCCTCCCGGTCACAGCCCTCCAGGCACTACTGTCTTTGCCCACATGTCCCCCAGTGGAACGATCGAGCTCTCCCTTGAGGACATCCAAGAATGCTGAGTGCTTTGCACTGCTGTTTGGCCCAGTGAGACACCTGTGCCCTGCCCAGACGGGCAGGGAAACAACTCTCTCATTCAGTCGGGAAAACTCCAACACGTGACAGCAAAGCTGGGGGGCTATAAGTAACTCCACTCCAGTGCGCCGCCTCTCCCTACGGGCAACTCCGCAGTGGAAAAGAGTCCAGCCTCTCAAGAAGTTGGTGTCCAGATCCCAGGCTGGGCATTGAAGTGAGAGTGAAATGCTCCACCGCCCACACTGGCTCAGGCTCCCTCCCTCCCAGCAAGGTGACATGCCATGTCCCAAAAGCTAGTTGATTAGTCCGGGGATTAGGTCGCCGAGGCCGCCCCTGTTGACTGCCGCCCAGACCACACTGCTATGACTCCTTATGGCCCCTCCTGCAGGTAGCGAGCCAACGTCGCCTTTCTGGGCTGAGCCCTGCCGAGCCCCGTGAGTGGATACTCGGCCATTAGGCGCTCGCTGTTGAGCCCAAACCCCGGGCCGGGCTTCTAGGTGGGGCTCCGGTTACGCTGGTCGGGCTGACGTGAACTGCCTCTGTTTTTTCTTCATCATCGCGGTCCGGAGACACTCTTAGTCTGGCCCATCATCTGAGACCTTTTTATCCCAGGAGACCGAACTGGGAGCCCCCGACAAAATTCCTTGGTGTGCACATCACTGAGGACTTCTCCTGGAAAGCCAACACTGCATTATTAGCCAAGAAAGCTCACCAACACCTCTACCTCTGCAAACTGAGCAGAGCCAAAGCCCCAACACCCATCATGCACTGCTTTTGGGGCACGATTGAGAGCATCCTGTCCAGCGGCATAACTGTATGGCAAGGTGGTTGTGCAGTGTCCTGCCAAACAACCTTGCAGCGCATAGTGAGAGCAGCTGAGAGGGTCAGTGGCGCCCCACTCCCTTCCCTACAGGACATTTACAACACATGCCTGTCCTGCAAAACACTCGAAATTGCAGGCGACACCACACACCCCATGCACAGCTTCTTTAAGTCTCCTGCCGTCCGGGAAAAGACTGAGGACCCTTTGGGCAAGGACTAGCAGGCCAAGGGATAGCTATATCCACCAGGCTCTTAGGAAGCTAAACTCTCTCCCAGCAGCCCCCCCGCCACCTCAATCAACTGAGCCATCCACACACACACTCAGCCACCTATCTCACTTTAGCCACTTTTAGCCACCTTTGCACTGCCATTTGCACAGTCAGTGCACTTTGCACTGTCATTGGATTTGCACCGTCACTTATTTTATAATTTGTACTTCCTCACACTGCTCCATGCATCACGTTTTTTGAGTATTTACTGTTATGTGAATTCTTACGTGAAAAGCGCAACTGTGTCCTCTTGACCACTGAGCATAAGACCAACGATCCAATTACAATGTGTTTGATTAATGTCTGTTCAAATAATGTCCTAGTGTTGCTATAGACACTCTTTGCTTTCTATTTGCTTCTTTCCTCAGGAAACTAAGTTTAATGCTAAAGTCTTTATGAAGGAAAAACGTTTGGCTGTTCATGGGGACCTACGTAGGTATGAGTGCGTGCGCACCTGCACACACATACACAAACACTCACATGCACACACATACAGGCACTTGCACACTCCTGCACTTACACATCTACAAGTTTATGGTCATCATTGAGTCTTTCATTTTCACAGGTTTAAAATATTCTCAAATCAGTCAGCGTTGGAGTCTTTGGCTGTAAGTTGTGTCCATTGGTTTTTCTGTCTGTTGGTACTGCTGTCTTTCCAATTTAACGAATTGTCTGTTTATTTAACTGCCTATGTCCTATTGCCCATCTTTCTCTATTAGCTCATTCCTCTGCAGGGTCCTTTGAAGACGATGTTGCAGATCTCAGTTGTTCCTTTGATCAACAGTAAGATAATGCAAGAAGATGTTTCACTTGAAATTCATAATGCAATACCTACATTTAGCTGTCAAAGCTGTCAGATATACGTAGATTTGCTTTTATTATTGCTTCAACAACCTATTCTCGGTGTTAAAGAATTTGGGGTAGAAATCATTGGCTCCTGGGGCAAAACGTCCAAGGCAAACATTACTTTCATATTAACGGATGCATACAGTAGAGCCATTAGGTTGGCCAGCAGCTGATTGCACACATCAATTGCATGGTATTTAATTACATAAGGCATAATGGTTTTAATGTTTTTCAATCTGAAGTGACTTTGCCTGCATGCGAACACACATGCTGACCTGTGTGTTTATGTGTGTGTGTCTGTGTAGACTGGACTAAACGTGGTGTACAGATTCCTCTTCCAGATGGGATGGATTTCATTGAAGATGTGGTGGAGTATCACAATGTAAGTACAAAATCTGTGTTCTTTTAATGTCCAAAGCCTCACTTTATGACAGTGACAGCTTCATCTGTGAGGCCTCTTCAACAATATGAATGGGGTTGTGTGAATGTTCTTCTGATAGCACTGCATGGCACGAATGATCCTTCTAGATGTCATACAGGCTGACAACTTCATTGATACAGGAGCTGTGCTCCCTTGAATTGAGCAGCACCCACAATGTGATTGGCTGCAGTTGGAGGCAAGGACAAACTTTAATCTCATACTTTGATTCGCAGTGTAATTTTAGTTTGGTGCATGCCACATTGTGCAGCATATATCTAACAATCCTTGGTAAGACCTGAGCATTGATGAGTGGATTCAGTTTGGGGATTTCACATCGAAGACAAGTGAAGGTTGGCTGCACTATAATTTCCAGCATAACATTAAAACTCACTGGTGCGCATTGCATCATCCTGTATCTATGTTTCGCCCTTTTGTGGCATTGATTGATTTGTGGCATTTAGTAGATGTGTGCAGTCATAGTGGGAGATGTCCACCCTAAATATCTATCACTGTCAGATAATTATTTGAGGCTGTCTTTGTTGCACATCCATCTTGACAACCTGTATCACAGTGTGATGGAAGACAGCTGTCTTGTGGGCACAGCCGAAAAAACGTAATTAAGTCTTTCTGTTAATACCCCCCACACACCCCAAAAAACACAAAACATAACAAAAAACTATATGAAAGGACAAATGTGTCACGGTTCCGACAGACGAGGACCACAATTGCGTCACATTCACTCAATTTATTGACAGTACAGGTTACTCGCCGAAGGGCTGGGAGTCCAGGCGTAAACGCTGGCAGGAATCAGGCAGGAACGGGTTCGGGTGGGAGTCAGAGTGGAATGCAGGCAAACAGGGAATAACGTAGGCTTTGCAGACGATCTGACCAGGAGGAGCTGAAACACAGGGCTTTAAATACTGGCAGACAGGAAATGCGGGGCAGCTGGCTGGTAACGAGAGCAGAGCAGGGGATAGTGATCAGACAGGGCAAGTAATTAGAATCAATCAGTGTTTGTTATCAGGCAAGGAGAGAGAGCTCATGACACACAATCCAGTTTAATTCACGAAATTTCAATAACTAGTCTTGAATAAGCACAAATGCCTTGCTGCATGTCAAAATACAAAAATGCCTTGGATTAGAGTGACAACTTGATGAGGTAGTTTATAATCTCTCTGGCTTGCTCTGATTTAGGCTGTTTTATGGCTCCATTGCAGTCAACACATCACTTTACCAAACAAAACATGTCCCGCAAAAAACACTCAAAGTTGTTGAGTCCTACCAGGGTATCCAGATTTTGTGATGGCATTATTTTTTATTTGTGATTTTTTTTCTTAATCCATAATGATTTATTTGAAGTGGATGACTATAAATGCTCTGGCAAGCATAGATTTAAACATCTGATTTACATTTATAATTGTGACAAAGAATACACTGCAACCAAAAATGGCTTAAGAATGTGCCAGAAGTGAAATTGGAATAACATGCACCTGTGCAGGGACAATTTGATCTCCCAAAAAAACAGTGTGCTGAAAATTCAAGCTTAATCAAATCAAGCCCAATACTGCAACCCACCAAAATCTACAGATAGGAAATGATTAGTTCCAATTTCCTGGCAACTATCAGTGATACATTGTTTAGTGAAGTGACCTTCCATGTAACAAGTACAGTATTTCTCTACTTTCATTCATCCATTCATTCTTATTTCCTGTGTACTAATATAATGACTTCTGGTTTAATATTAGCACCTAGAATAATTTTGAAGGTTGCGGCACAATCAACAATCGTCTCTTTCCCCGTTAACTTTGGAAATGCTGGAAATCACCTAAATCTAGTCAATCATCCCATTTATGGGCAGATGGCTTGGTGGATTCGGGTGTCCAATGACCATCTTTTCTGCATATGTCACAAACATCCAAATCTTCTCCCCCTCTGCCATCTCCCCTGCCTCTTCCCTGGCAACCACCCCGAAATCCTCTGCGACCCTTGCGTGCTGGAGGATCGGGTCGGCTTTAGAAAAAAACAGCAATGTGAAAAAGGCACCTTCGTGGCCAGCAAAGGGTCCCCACACTGCTCCCTTATCAATTTTCAAAGCACGTCGACACACTTGCACAACATCTAAACCACAGGTGTCAAAATCGAGGCCCTGGGGCCAAATGCTGCCCTTGGCATCATTTTAAGTGGCCCTTGAGCTCTACAGCGACTGTTTCAATATACCACCGGTGTCAAACTCAAGGGCCATAGGCTGATTGGAGCCCAGTGAATTTCATCATGAATCTCCCTCATTTAAATGTGCAAAAACTTGACTCAAAAACTACATCTCCCAAAATGCCAGTGGATTATGTTACTGGTATAGTGACGGCAGCTGTGACCAGATACACACTTTTCAAAATGTCAGTTTATCAAGAGGGGAAGAAGAGAACCAGGTTTTTGACTCGTTGATAAAAAAACAAGGATTTGTCATCTATTCAAATGGGATATTTATATGTTGAATAAGTAAAAAATTGGTAACATTTGAGTTTTCTAAATGAGTTGTGACATTTTGCATCAAATTACATCTATACTTCCTTAATAACTGCCATTGACATCTGGCCCCTTGAGGGCCATGGCAATGCTGATGTGGCCCTCGGTGAAAATGAGTGACATCCCTGATCTAAACCATTTAAATGATAGTCTTCTCTAACCTTACTTTTCCCTACACTTTCATCATTCTCCTTTCTCTGCACTACCAACACATTTGTCCTTTCTGTCCCTCTTTCCTCTTTCTTTCCTCCACAACAACTACTACCATTCCCCATAGTCAGTCCGTCAAGTTGCGTCACCAGTCAACTAATTGTTACTTCAGGAGCGATCATGTATGGCGATACGCAGATAATACTTTAGGACTCTCTGCTTTCGAATAAGACTTCAGGCTTATTCCTACCTCTGCTGGTCATCTTTCCTCTGGGTTGCGGATCCCGTCAATCTGAAACTGGCAATCTGGAGGACAAAGTTTTCTCCGCCAGCCTGACGAAGAATTAAGTTCTAAGGGCTTTCCTCGGATTACCTAGTGACTGCGGCCGTGGACGGACTGTGGCCGTAGACGGGCTCCGGCGTCTCGTCCTCCTCTCGTCCGTCCTCAAGTATGTTGGGATCCAGCTCAAAGGACCAAATCAATGTTGGGGTCAAACGCCCCTGGTTTAGAGGAATCAGACCACAGACAAGGAACTCCTTTTGTTGCTTGCAAGGAAAGAGCAGTCGAGGAGCACGAAAGGTCTCTGTCGAACTGTCTTTGGCGTGGTCGCCCTTACATAGATTTTTTTATTAGGACAGCAAGCAGGTGGCTAGGCAAAATACATTTCAGATGAATCATTTCCCACACTGGTCGCTTCTCACAAGGTGCACTCAAGGCAGGGTCCTTGGCACAGTGCATTAGAAACTCCTCGTATGTTTACCACAGAATGTGAAAAACTCCCCAAGTGTCCCACCAGAAACACAGATGAAGGTGTGAGTACCATGAATGGCCAATAAGTGACGACATACGTAAAGGAAGCTTAATAATGTGAATGAGTAATATAGGAATACATATGTAAGGAAGCGTGATAATGTGGATGAGCAATAGATGAATACATACTGTTTGTAAAGAGGCTTCTTCAAACAACGTCCCATTGCCAATAGCTACTGACAAACTTTTTTGACAAATCGTGAACTATTTTGCCCCAAGTTTGAAAGAGTTATAATTATGTAATGTTAAAGAAAATCAGCTTAGACATTTCAAATAAACCTCGTCACATTTTCAACTAATGACCAAATCTGCAGCATTTTCGGATAAAATACGGATAGAAGAACCAACAGCTGCGCCGTACAGCTGCTGTCAAGTCAGGTCAATTTCATTTGTATAGCACGGAATCATAACAGGACTTATCTCAAGGCGCTTTACAGAATGGAGCAGGTAGTGCTCCTCAGCATGTAAACAGTCAAGGTCTATGGAATGGACACTCAGGGACCCAACATATCCCCCTTTGCAACAGTGACAAGGAAGAGGTTCCATTGAAGGGAAGAAACCTCGGGCAGGCCAGGCTGCTCGTGGGCAGCCAACTGCCTCGACCAGTTGGGTTGAAAGAGAGAGGGAGGGAGGGAGAGAGAGAGAGAGAGAGAGAGAGAGACAGACAGACAGAGACAGAGACGGAGACGGAGACAGAGATAGAGACAGGTGTAGGGATGCACAAGTGTAGGGATGCACAGCAGTAGGAGCAGGACCCACATGTTTGGTGGTCCGTCATCACTGGTGATGTCCTAGCTGCCGCCTACGGGTTAACAGACTGTTGCGGATTAGCTGCCCACGGACTTGTTGCACTAAAAGCTATACCACCTGCAACTCGCTAGATCCTGGCCCAGCTGACCAGTCAATGTACCAGACGTAGCTGACACACATACAATTACAATACAATACAATTTAATTTGTATAGCGCCAAATCATAACAGGAGTTATCTCAAGGCGCTTTACAGGATGGAGCAGGTAGTGCTCCTCAGGCTACAGGTGGGCGGTCAACTGCCCTGACCGCTCGGGTTGGGAGAGAGAGGGAAGGAGAGAGAGGGAGAGAGGCAGAGAGAGACAGACACAGGTGTAGGGATGCACAGCAGTAGTAGGAGCAGGACCCAGATGTTCGCAGGTCCATCATCACTGGTGGTGTTCTACTTGCCAGCTACGGGATAATAGAGCATAAGACAACACTTTGGGGAAGAAGCCCAGTTAGTAACATG
>OMPJ01041091.1:0-14951 GCA_900312935.1 Carapus acus
ATGCTCCAAGCAGCCAGGCACTCCAGGGATTCCACCCTTCTGAACAGAGGTGTCAATGTAGCTGTTCTTCAGAAGAAACTCTGTTAGTCGTCGTGACAAGATGCTGAAGAAAATCATTCCTTTGACACTTAGCAGCGAGATGGTTCGAAACTGACTGATGTCCTTGGAGTCTTCTTCCTTAGGGATCCACACACCCTCAGCGCACCTCCATTGGTTAGCAACTTTCCCCCTGCGCCAAATCACCCTCAGGATCTTCCACAGGTGACGAAGGAGTTGTGGACAGCGCTTGTAGACAGTGTATGGGACTCCACTAGGGCCTGGGGCTGAAGCTATTCTGGCTCCTTTCACCACTTCCTGAACCTCAGTCCAGGTGGGCCCCCTCAGAGCAAACTCCACTGATGGTAGGTGTGGGCTTATGAGGGCCCCCTGTGGCTGTAACTCCAGGTCTCTCGCTGGATCTCTCAAGGTGTTGTGCAGAAAGGAGTTTACCTCCTCAGCTGAGCAGACTAGGCTGCCACTGCGCGTATCCCCCAGGAGCTTCTTGGAGAAAGTGAAAGGGTTAGAGATGAAAGCAGCGCGCTTTCTTGCTCTTTCCTTCCCCTGCCTTCGGTGCCACTCTGCTCTACGCAGCGTCATGAACTTCCTCCTCAAGATTTTGAGAAGCTCGACAAGCGGTTGCTTTTTGTCCTCGCTAGCCACCTTATGCTGTTGTTTGAGGCTTCGAAGTTCCTGGCGCAGTTTGTGGATCTGGGTGGCTCAGCGGTTCATATTGTGGCTGGGCTTGATGTTACTCCTCTCGATGTGGCCAAACCTTTCAGCTGCATAACTGACAGTGATTGCAGTCATGGTCTCGAGCTGCCGGTCTACTCCCCCCTTGCTTGTGGTTTCCAGGATCTTAAGACAGACACTTTTATGGAAAATCAAGTGTGTATTTCATTAATAGATGTTCTGTACAGTGCTGCAGTGTCATAGTGCTTTCCTAATGTATTGATTAACTATCAAATTATATTCAGTACTGTCAGTCATCACTCAACCACACATTATGTTGTTTTGTTATGAAAAAAAAAAAACATTTGCACAGATGAAATATGTCATTTTGATGAACAATTTGCCAGACAGTTTGGGGATAGAGTGCCAAAATGCTGTGAGCACAATTGAGTAACAACTTTGGGTGCTGGCAGCAATGATTGGCACAGCATCAAAAGAATTGCGTCACACTTTTTTTTTTTTTTTTTTTTACATATCCTCTGACATTCTCAATGTTCTTTCACATCTCAGCAAACACTCAGATTTGATTCACATTCTGATGTCAAAGGAGTTTTGGAATGATAATGTTTAATAGGCAGCAGGCTCTCAAGTAATTTGACAAATTTCAATACCATAGATTAGGAAAGTAAAATCAGATTATTTTTTCTTGACAATATTACAAAATCTCAGAAACCCCCTAAAGTACTGGAGGACTATCAAATCTTTGTCTGTTGGCTGTGATTCAGTGAATTTTCCACATAGTATATTACTTAATGGTCAAAGAGTGAATGATAAAACAGAAATGCAAAATTATTTTAAAAATCATTTAATTTCCTATGATTTTTAATTGAATTCTGAAAATTCTACTGAAGTATCACTAGCTACTGAAAAAACATTGGAAATAGTCAGGTTTTTGAATTTACTCCATCACTCCAACAGAGGTCATGAGGTTCTTTAAAAGAATTTAAGAAAACCATCTTGCCAAAATAATTTAGAGCTGTTCTTCCTAAAGCTAGCATCTGAAATTGTAGTTGGACCACTGTGTCACAGTTTTAACCTAATCTTGATTTCAAATAAGATCCACTTTGAGTGGAAGTCTGCCCTTGCAATCCATTTCCTAAAAAAGAGGTGATCCGGGTAGTTTGAGGTATGATAGACTGATCTCCAAACTGTCTGTCTTTGGAAAAATGCTTTAATCCCTGATCGGTGAACAGATGAAATACATGTTGGCACTCAACTTTTTTCGATCTCCATTCAAGTCTGGTTTTCGTTAAAATCACGGCATTGTAACTGCTGCCATGAAGGTTATCAATGATAAACTGTACCTGAAGCTCATGACAAGAAGCCGTGTTGTCTGTCCCTCTTAATTGATCTCCAAACTCTCTCTTGTGGCAAAGGTGCTTCAATCCCTGATCAGTGAACAACTGCAGTACCTCCTGGCTACCAACTCTTTTCTGTGTCCATTCCAATCAGGTTTTTGTTCATATCACAGATGATATTTAGACAAACCAATAGCTGAAAAACCTTTGACTACAAAAATGCTGGATTAATGCTGTCACATTGCCTTCACCATATTTTCAGAAGATGTGCTACACTTAAGATCATGAGCTGTTCCTGTCTTTCCCTAGAGCAGTGGTTCTTAACCTGGGTCCTCCCAGAGGAGCTGGAGGAGGTGTCTGGGGAGAGGGAAGTCTGGGCTTCCCTTCTGAGACTGCTGCCCCTGCAACCTGGCCCCAGATAAGCGGCAAAAAATGGATGAATGGATGGATGGATGAATGGTGAAAATAAGATTTTAAGACAGGTAGGCCTATATTAGATACATGAAAACAATGTGGAAAGCCGTCGGTAGCCAGGTTGTCATTCATTAATTTTGAGAGCAGTTTCTCCATTTTGATCATCTCCTTCTAATCATCCAGAAAATCATTGTAATATATCAAAAATAAATTGCTACACATGAAAGCTGTATTTATGCTGGGAAAGAATCAATTCTGAAGTATGAATTGCAATTTGCAAAAACGAAGTCAATACAAGCCAGTCATTTCTGAACATTCAAATGTAGTTCATTTTTATTGAGCTATACAATGCAGAGAAATTCCTCAGCAGAAAAAATGGTTTCTTATTGTGTGTATGCATTATGCTTTATTCATTAACTAAAATGTGTGTTTTAAAAAACAACATATAATTTGTACCTACATGTTTCTCAAGAACGTTACACTCAGTGTAAAATCAATATGCGTAGATGTGTACTTAACTGATCAACTCATTTTAGATCCAAGTAATTGAAAATTTAAAGTATAAAACTTTCAGCGAAATGTCCAGAATATCAGAAATATTTGAACAGAGCAAGTATTCGATGAAACATTCACAGACAAACGACGACAAAATTACAAATATTAAATATTCTCCGCTGACACCAACACTCTGTACTAAACACAGACACACTCTGAAATAACAGCATAAATTAGTCCATTATTTCATGTTGTTGGTTTCATCATGGGAGTAGGTAATTTTGCATCGACTCATTTGAAACCTGTGGTCAGTGTGAATGAGAGCAAACTGTGGTCATTAGAATACAAATTTACACACAAATTATCCTTTACCCTCTAAGTTTTTTCAAGAATCTGATCATCTCTGATTGATCAATGTTTTTTCGTAGGCCAAGGCCAGGTTGATAATTTCAACTCAAGCTTTGAAATAAATTTACCACACAGCAATGAAGATTATCTGCTATTGCAATTTTAGGATTTCACTCACAGGATAACCATATTGCACTGTTGTCATTGTCTATTCCCCCATTCACTGTTTTCAAAACACATGTTTGTTTATACTTTTTAGTTTGGACACAAGGAGAGCACACATATTTATTGTAGTCCAGATGCAAAAGTTGTGGTGACATCGCTAATGCATTGGAAAACCACTTATTGCCAAAGATATGTTTCATTTGATGATAACATATTGAATGATTTCCCTACACTGAACTTCATACATTCACAATATGCTTGTTTCAAGGCTGAATCACTCCAATTTCTGGTTTATAGAGGTGCGTTTGACATACCAAAGAAAAGAGAATATGTTTCTCCAGGATAAAATGAGATTTTAAGAGTGGAGCGAATTCTCACAGCAGAGAACTGAAAAAAAAAAACAAGCAAGCATTTCTCTGTGCATCATATCTAGCGAATACAATGACATAAACGGGCGATTCTGAAATAGTTGAATGATTTCTTGACAGCTATGAATATGGCTTTTACTCATGACTCATTTATCTTATTTTTCGTATTTCTCTCACAAACACAGTTTTCCTTTTTTAGAATTAAAGGAAAATTACAAAACAAGAGCAGAGATGGAGGGCACTGCTTTCAATTTCAGAATTTCAGAAGTACTTTTTTTCAGTAAGTAAGAGTTCAGTTTGTCAGGTTTGCATCCATACAGAATCTAACCAGGTACTCCACAACGATGTGAAGTGAGGTGGTAGCAATACAAACCAAAATCAAAAATAACAATGCCTCAGAATCAAGACGTTTTGATCACCCCCATTAAAATTGTAGGCCTTTGGGTAATACACTTATCGATAAGTGTAATACAACAACAACCTATCAAAGGGTGTTGTGTTGTGTACTTTTACCAAAGGATTGTGTGCTTTAAAACCCATGTTGACAAGTGATTCTTCTAAATGATTCTTACTTGTGCAGGCAAAGTTAATAAGGTGAGTTGATTAACAAATCCCTCCATTTACAGCATCCTGTGGAAGGGATCATTGATCAAATATTACACGAGAAACAGTTACTTTTTATTGAACATATCCATGAGTGGAGCAGGCATAAATTTCATGACTGTGTCCACAATGCTCTCCTCCTCATCATCATCACCACATCCAGTGGGGACAGCCTTTTTAGGACGAGTAAGGCTGCCCTCAGTAACATACTCCATTGCAGCAGCAGCAGCCTCAGCCTCCTTTTCTTCTTTCTTCTTGATGCCGTACTAAAAACAGGTGACAACAAAAATAATGGACAGTGAATTCAGATCTTAAAACAGAAACTACAACATAACTTTATGAATTAAAAATTTTCAATGTCAAATAATCACATTCAACAATTGGCAAATAGACATCAGGTAGGTAGGTTGGTAAGGTAGGTAGGTTGGTAGGTAGGTAGGTAGGTAGGTAGGTAGATACTTTATTGATCCACTGATCTGGCGATCCAGGAAATTAAAGGATCGGTAATTCAGGGTAAGGGTACATCAGCAATCAGGTCCAAGCCCCTTTTAGTTTGTAGTGGTGATGTTCATGTTTAGACATGCATTGAGACGATGCTGAATATTATGTGTACAAATGAAATTGTCATCTATAGTAATGGAAGGAAGCAAGATAAAATTCCTAGGTGAGTGGAACATTGCATTGCGGAGTAGAGGACTGAAAGTCAGCCGGAGGCGGGCAGGCTACATATCTACTGTGCAAAAGAGAATGAGGAAGGTGGAAAAGATAACACGTAAGTTGTAAGGAGAGATCTTTTCATTCAGTTTTAGACAACCACCCAAATTTGGGGGTGCAAAACAGGGCTGTAGAATAGACAGGGTGACATGGTTAGGGGAGAGTGTCAGAGTTGCTTTGTGACTTTGTGTCAGAGACAGCACTGTTTAGAAACAGTGTCTCTATGTAAAAGACAGGATGCTGGGTTGGAATCTGCAAGGATGGATAGCATGAGAAATGAGAAACAGCAAAGGAAGAGAGATTTGGAGATAAGGTAGGGAAGGCGAGACAAGGATGGTTTGGTCACAAGCAGAGGAGAGACGTGTTGGACAGGGCATACCAGGAAGGGTAGAGAGAGGAACACCACAGGGAATGTTCATTAATGTCATAAAGGCAGGTATGAGGGTAATTAGGATGTCAGTTGTTGTCAGACATAAAGGACAGGAAGAGGTGATGACAGGTGATCAATTGACACAAATTTTGGCTTTCACCTTATCCCTGATTCCCTTTCGGACGTTTTCTCTCTCTGCTTCCATTCTTGCATATTTTTCCTTCCTCTCCTCTTCCTGTTGCCTCAGTGCTTCTTGACTGTCTTCATCTTTCTTCTGTGCATCTGGATCCTTCTCTTCCTCCCCACCAAGCATTTTGCCCATGTCTTTGGTGGCCCCTGTTTTTGATTTAAAAAGACAGAAATATGGGGGAAAAAAGGAAAGAGAGAGAGACGGATAGAGAAAGAGGGTGGAGAGAGGGAGAAAGAGATATATTTCATATGGTATCTTCAAATGATAGGGTGTGGCAAGCAGAGATGAGTAGTAACAACTTACATTTACTGCATAACAATAGATGAAGTAACATTTCTGAGTAAAAAATCCTCCTCAGAATAGTTTTACGCCTCAAGATATTTGACTTTTCCGTGAGACAAACAGACGGACAAGGGGAGGGATGGATGAAGGGACGGACTGATGAAGGGACAGATGAAAGGATTGATAAAGGGACAGACAGACGGATGGACGGACAGACAGACGCACGCTTCTGGGAAATTAAAATTCCAGTAGCATAAAAGGGCAGATAAGAAGAAGTATTGATTCAAATGGGAAATGTCACATACATTCGTAATCTCTTCTCTGCACATGACCAAACCATCTTAGTCTTAGCCTGTCCGCTGATAGGGAGGAAGAAGTTTACAAGTCCTCAGGAGCAGGAGTAGCCTACTGCTGAACAGGTTCCTCTGATTGCTGATGACAGTAGAAGGTGACTCACATCTTCCATGATGCCCCACTGATTGTCCATAGCTCTATCCTCAAGGGTAGGGCTATTCCTCTCCCTAAAAATAGTTTCATGAGCCTGTATCTGTCTACGTCATACCGTTTTTATGGCATGTAGAACAAAGGAGTCTATAAGTCTGCTGGAGCAGGAGCAGCCTACTGCTGAAGAGGCTCCTCTGATTGCTCATGACTGTGCGGAGGGTGATTTACATCATCCAGATTTTTCAGTAGATTGTCCAGAGCTCTATTCTCTGCAAACATCACCTGAGTAGTCCACTTTCACAGGTGTGCATCTTTTTGCGGTTGTCCGTGAGTTGTCGATGGGCCCCCTCAGGGCCCGGGCCAGGGGACTGCTTAAGGGAAGAAACCTCGGGAAGGCCAGGCTACAGGTGGGCGACCAACTGCGGACCATGACTTTTCTAACCTCAACGACTCTCCTCTTCTTCCTTCTTTTCTTTCTCTAACTACCTACACCAGAATGCAGCACCTTAGTTTCATTACTCAATTCAATTGCTGTAATGACAATAAAAGATTCCCGATTCCTGATTCCTGCATACAACTAAAAACAGTGTCACCATAGTTGCTGTGAACTCTGGGCTCCACTATATTACCTGTGTGCATACATCTGAGAGACCTGCTAGGTTCATACCACACCAACATCTCACTGATGTATTCTGCAGCAAATTCATTTACAGATTTATGCATCAGCAGCAGAACTATAAAGTTTATTCTTAGGCTGACTGGGAGACAGTGTCAAAACTGTAAAATTTGAGTAATGTTGTTTGTGCTGGTTGAGACCAAAGTTGCAGCGCTCTGCTCTTTTGAGGGACTCCTGTCAGAACACCAATTCAGTAATCCAGTCTACTGAAGATAAAAGCATGGACAAACATCTTCTAATCTTTCTGAATGATGAAACCGTTCACTCTGCCGAATTATTAATGTTATTTTGAATTTTTTTGGTGATAGATTGCTGTTTTTGTAATTGACTTGATTTGACTGATAAAGGCTTAATCAGAACACCAATGCTGGTCTATAACTTTTTAAGTTCGCAACTCAAAGTACTCGTTGACAGCATTCCTCTTTTCTCTGTTACTAAAGACAATCGCCTCTGTCTTGTTGTGATTTAGTTGAGGTACGGTTTCTCTCATTAAGCAGTTTGCTTTTTCTATGTAGTCACATAAAAGCTCAATGCAGGAGCCAGTCATTTGGGTTCAGTGATTGATATAGTTGCATGTCATCTATACAGCTCTGATAGTGTACGTAATGGCTCCTTAGAATCTTAGAGAAGCATATCAAGGCAGAACAGAGGGGGTCCATGAACAGAAGGGGTCCAAGAACAGAACCCAAAGAATCCCCACAGGACATGGATAATCTGCCAGATTCTGTCACACAGTAGTGATGTCAAGCAGGGGCGGAACTCCGGGGGATGGGGGGCAGCAGTCCCCCGGCTGAGACCCTGAGGAGGCCTGGCAACAACTCACGGACGACCGCGGAAAAATACACTCACCCCCGCCACCACCACCGCCCATCACCCAGCCCCCCGTCAACAACTCACGGACAACAGCGGAGGGGGCTCTGTCATGTGCCCCCGGCCTGGCACTGATTTGTTCTACCACTGATGTCAAGTTCATGTTTTGTCCTGTCTCCATGTCTTGTCTCTTCATTTTCAATTTCTTTTTTCCCCCCTGTGAATAGTAACTCTCCACTCGTTTCAGGTCACTTACCCTTCCTCATGTGTCCAGGTCTGATTGTGCCTAAGTGTTATCACCTGTGTCCCATTACCACCTGTTAAAAATTGTCTGTGACTCACATTTTGGTTTCTCTGTTAGTGCTCAGATTGCCTTTTGGTTTTGTTCCATAGCAGGAGTGATTTTCAGTTTACTGTTTTGCTTATTAGAACTTTTTTGTTTCCTCCATCATGAGAAATTATTTGTTCGGTAGTGTTTGTACTAGCTTCGGGTTAGAGGAGGTTTAGTTTATAGGTCTTTGTCCGCAAGTCTTTTGGTTATGAGAGAACTAACAATAAAGACTGCATTTTGACCAAACCTGCATCTGCGTCCTGCGTCCTTGCCTGGCTGTGATATTACACACTGGCCAGTATGGACGCAGCAGGTTCAGAGCAACTGTCTGTTCAGGTAACAACACCATGACCACAGACATGGACCTTCTGATTTGACTCTGGCAGACGAAAGCCGGATGGTTTCGGGACTTGCCCAGAAACGAGGTCTTAAAACACAACTCATTTCTTGACACATTCAAGCAGGAGCTTTGAATGGAAACAAACGCTTTGCCATTACTCATATAATTGTTATCATCTTCCTCCCCAACGTCAGATCCCTGGTCGATGAACTGAGGCCATAGCCGCATTCTGCTGCATTCCCTTTCGTACCCCTTGTAAATGTGCCGGAACCCAGCACCCATCGTAATTTCGTGCACAACGTGAATTGTTGTAATGACAATAAAGATTCCTGATTCCTGATTGGTGACCTCAGGGAATTAATGAGATTCTACCTACCTACCTTTCGAGCCATTATCTGGAGACACCTGTGGCTCACTTGCCACAATCCCCACATATACAGGCACATGGCTGAGATTCTGGGGTGGGGAGTACTTAAGTACTTCCTAGATCATTTTGTATTTGTGTGCCTCGATGATATTTTGATTTACTCAGCCAATACAGACCCTTACAGACGCCATGTCAGCCTAGCCTCGAGTCTCGTCAACAATCACTTTAAGAAGCAGAAAAAAGTTAATTTAATGCCAAAACCATCACCTTGCTGGGCTTCACTGTATCACCGCGAATGGTCCAGACCAGGGGTGGCCAACCAGTAAGGGACTAAGAGCCACATTTTGTACTGTTTTACTGAAAAGAGCCACATCATACACATGGGGACATCAACATCACCCCATCCCTTACACACACACAGACACACACACACACACACCAACATGATAATTACAGAAATTGATTCCAACAGTACAAAGACCATAGGCCAATCATTTTCAACAATGAACATTGTATGCACTGTCTCACACACACAAACTCTGAGCTCAACCAAGTCCGTAAACAAAAATGTAATAATTTACACCAGTGTTTTTCTCTTACTATGCATGTTGCTGCTTGACTTTTCAAACTGACCAATTTGTGCTTGCGAAGTTCAGTCCCTTCTGCAAATTCCTGGTTGCAGTTAGCGTGGGAGGAGCTGAAGTTGCGGTGAAGATTTGAAGCTTTGAAATGCGCAAGTGACGCCTGGCATATAGGGCAGAATGGCTTGCCATTACGTTCAACAAAAAACTATAAACTATCCCACTCTTTTAAAAACATTCTGTATTCATATTTTCGTTGTGCTGTGCTTTTTTCCCTGCCCTTTTGAGAGCGAATTCGACAGATTGTTTTACCACTCTAATGATCTAGTTTAATCTCACGCACACGCGCATTTGACGTCACTCAAGCCACGGGTTGGCCAGGCCTGGTCCAGACGGATCCTTCTAGAGTGAGCACTGTAGCCGAGTGGCGAACACCTCAAAACTGCAAGAAGATTCAGCAATTATTGGGATTTGCTTGCTTTTATAGGCAGTTTATCAGAAGCGTCAGCGTGATAGTTGCACCTCTGCATGCTCTGACCTCTCCTCAGGTTTGCTTCCACTGATCCCCGGAGGCGGAGAAAGCATCCAAGAACCTCAAGTGCCGCTTTACCTTGGCTCCCATCCCTCGGTTGCCAGAGCCACAACGCCAGTTTGTGGTAAAGGTGGACGCCTCAAATGAGGGTGTGGGGGCAGTTCTGTCTCAAAGGGTGGAGGAGAACAGCAAGATACATCCTTGCACCTCCCTATCCTGGCGGTTGAGCCTAGCGTAGCAAATTGTCTTCCCATCTACTGGGACTCTACGCCCCCTAGAAGAGGAGATGGCGCGGAATGACCAGGTATCCGAGAGCGAGGACTCTTCTGAGATGGAGTTGGAGATAGAGGGGGACTGTTCTCCCCTGCATTGCACCCTGATGGGTGCAAGTGAGGCGGAGGGAGAGAGGAGAGGAAAGCTTGGAGCGTCATTTAATTCTGGTCGCATTGTCTAACTGTAAGCTTTTCATTTTGTCTAACTGTAAACTTTATCGAAAAGGTAAGTTTTTAGCCCACTCTTAAAAGCAGTGAGGGTATCTGCCCATCGGCCTGAAGCTGGGAGATGGTTCCACAGCACAGGAGCCTGATAGCTATAGGCCTTGCCCCCTATTTTACTCTTACTAATTTTAGGGGTCACCAATAACCCTGCGCTTTCGGATCGCAGAGCTCTGGTTGGATGATAACGCACAATCAGCTCCTTAAGGTACGATGGTGCCTGATGATTGAGCGCTTTGTAAGAGAGGAGTAGGATTTTAAATTCTATTCTCTGTCCTGTCCTGTTTGTCCTAATTTTGTTACGGTGGTGCTGGAGGCTAAGGTAAAGCCATCCAGAGTAGTTGTGTCATTACATAAGGAGTTTCTAAGATGCTCTGGACCTACAACAATACTTTCAGTTTTGTCTGCGTTGAGCAACAGAAAGTTACAGGTCATCCATGCCTTTCTGTTCCTACGACAAGCCTGGAGTTTAGCTAGATGGTTGGTTTCCTCGGGTTTCACTGATAGATACAGTTGTGTATCGTCAGCATTGCAATGGAAGTTGATAGAGTGTTTTCTTATGATGCCACCTAGAGAAAGCATGTACAGGTTGAACAGAATTGGTCCGAGTCCTGTGGGACTCAATGTCTAACCCTGGTGTACTCAGAGGGCATGTTGTTAACATGCACAAACTGAGCTCTATCTGATAAATATGATCTAAACCAGCTTAAGGCTTATGTTGAAGGTGGTGATGGTCAATGGTGTCGAATGAAGCACGGAGATCTAGAAGAACAAGCACAGAAGCCAGACCTTTATCAGAAGCTGTTAAGAGGTTATTTGTGACCTTCACCAGTGCCGTCTCTGTGCTGTGATGCATTCTGAAACCTGACTGAAATTCCTCGAATAAATTATATGTAATCGCAAAACTGTTTAGTGACAACTTTCTCCAGGCTCTTGCAAAGGAAAGGAAGGTTAGAAATAGGTCTGTAGTTAGCCAAGATCCCTGGATCAAGGTTGGGCTTTTTAAGAAGAGGTTTGATTACGGCAACTTTGAAAGACTCTGGTACGTAGCCAGCTAATAGAGGCATATCAATCATATTAAGCACGAATATTCCCAATAAGGGAAGGACTTCTTTGAGCTGGCTAGTTGGAATAGTGTCTAACATACAAGTTGTTGATTTACCGGAAGAGATTGTCTTACGTTAATGCAGGGAGAGTGATAGGGAAGAAGCAGTCTAGGGATGGACAAGGTTGTAGGGACCCTGGGCCCTGGGCCAGATCCTGCGCAACTACGTCTGCGTGACTCAGAGCACTTATTTTGTTTCTTATTGTTAGAATTTTGTTGTTGAAGAAGGTCACAAAGTCATTACTTTTAAGATCAGCAGGAATACATGGATCGGTAGATTCATGACTCCAAGTCAGCTTAGCCAAGGTGTTGAAAAGGAACATTGGATTATTTTTATTTCCTCAATGAGTGTGAAGTAGTAGCTGGCTGTGGCTTTACAGAGGGCCTTTCTATAAGTTCTCAGACTGTCCTGCCAGGCTAAGCCACAATCATCCAATTTAGTCAGCAGGAGCAAGCACAAATCGTGGCAGCGGTATCTAGTTGTGGTAGTGTTGGAGATGTTGGAATAAGATTCTTTTCACACGTATTCATTTACTACTCAAATTCCACAATGTCTCCGACTTGTCTACATTACTTTTGGAACTCAAAAAATAGTGTTCGTGTCTTGACCTGTGAATGCTTTCTTGACAGTTTGATTTTATTTTTACTCAGGCCAGTTGCATTTATGACATCCAGTGTCATTAGATAATGACAATATTATATAATATTGCAGACAACTGTTCCCACTTTCTTCAATAAAAGAGTGAAGCAGAGGCAAGCAAGCTGAAGACAGTTGGACAGAGACCTTTCGTGCTCACCAACTGGTCTTCCCTTGCAAGCATCAAAAGGTAATACTTTGTATGCCGTCTGATTCCTCCGAATCTGGGGTGTTCTAACCCCAACAGGTAGCTTCTGCTGGCATGCGCAGATGCCACGGCAGATGCCACAGATCTCTGGCAGCTTCTGGTGGATGCCGCGGCATCTGCCCCAGCTCTGTGGCAGTTTCCGGTGCTGGCAGCTCAGGCACACACTACAGCACCTACCGACTTGCCAATCGGACTGTGGTTTTTGGTCAGATGAAGGGGCAATATAACGTGACTCTCAAACCTGCAGCACGCGTCTGACCATTCTTGATGCCACTTTGGCACTTTGGTGCCATGTTGGCACGTGTGTCTGCGGAGCTCTTGAAATAAACAAAATTCGTCTCGTACAGGGAACCATTGTGGTGTTAGAAGGTATCAGTCAACCTCCCTAACGGCAATAATTGTGCTGGACATATTCAGGGGACTGATCGGTGCAAAGGGGAAAATTTACAGTGTCGTTTTCAGGATTTGGGAATCTTGATTGTCATTACAACAATTCACATTGTGTAATGAAAATACGATGGTTGCTGAGTTTCGGCGCAAAAAAACTGAAATTTGGTCGGTATGTAAATACGGAAAAATATGTCAAATTAAGTCATTTTCTCTGGGCCTGTATCATATCTATCCAGTGACGTTATGTTCAGCCGCATATCGTCATCCAACCGCTGGCTGTCGGCATCGTGTCCACTCAGTGACGTAGGCTTCATGGACAATCGGGACACTTTTTGGGGAGAACGTGGTCTGATTTGGAGAGACAGCATACATCCCACTTCAGATGGTATAGCACTTATTTCAAAACACGTTGCAGGGTTTACAAACTCATGGCGATCCAGAGTTGAGACCAGGAAGCAGGGTTGCAGTCCCACATGCCTCTCTGTGCCTCCATTACCCACCGAACAACACATAGAAACTGTGTCAGTCCCCTGTCAGCTTCCACTTTGAAAACAAAGAAAAGATGAGTCACACATAGGAACCTAATCATACCTCCCACCACAACTGCTTCAGCACAACAGGATGTGCAAATTAAATGGGGATTACTGAGCATTAGATCTTGAAGGCCATGTTGGTCAATAATTGAATATCATAACGCCACTTTGACATGTTACGTCTTACTGAAACCTGGCTGCGTCCCGACGAGAACATCAGCTAAAACGAAGCCATTCCTCCCCGTCACGTCAATACCCACATTCCTCAAGACACCAGCTGAGGAGGTGGGGTTGCATCTCTCTTTAAGTCAAGCTTTCAATTCAACCCTGGTCCCAAAGTACGTCACAACGACTTCGAAAGCCTTGTTCTTACTCTGTCGCGTCCAACATGTTAAGCACTGAAACCTATCCTGTATGTCACTATGTACCAGCCCCCGAGCTCATACTCTCAGTTTCTAAGAGAGTTCTCAGAGCTCCTATCATCCCTAGCTATCAGGACAGATACGGTGATTGTAGTGAGAGATTTTGACATTGATGTGAAGGCCCATAGTCTTATCACTGCCTTCCTCTCTTTGCTGGACTCTACCGACTTCTCTCAAATGTGTCAGTAAACCCATTCATCGTCTTACTCACACTCTAAACCTTGTTTTAACTCACAGCATTGACTAAGAATCTTGTGGTCTTCCCTCATAATCCTGTTCTTTCAGACCACTTCTTAGTAACCTTCAAATTCCTCCCTCCAAAACAATTATCACCAGGTGATTACTAACAATGGATAGTCTTACTCACTCCATTATAGACCAGCGTTATCAAAATAACCCAATGTTCCTCTTCAGCACCTTGGCCAATCCATGTATTCCTGCTGATCTTAACAGTAATGACTTTGTGACCTTCTTCAACGACAAAATTCTAACAATAAGGAACAAAGTTAGCGCTATGTCCTGGGGATATAGTTGCGCAAGATCAGGCCCAAGGCCCAGAGTCACCCTCATCCATCCCTGGACTGCTTCTCCACTATCATCTTCCCTGCCCCTTGGCCAATCCATGTATTCCTGCTGATCTTAACAGTAATGACTTTGTGACCTTCTTCAACGACAAAATTCTAACAATAAGGAACAAAGTTAGCGCTATGTCCTGGGGATATAGTTGCGCAAGATCAGGCCCAAGGCCCAGAGTCACCCTCATCCATCCCTGGACTGCTTCTCCACTATCATCTTCCCTGCATTAACGAAGATGCTCTCCTCAGCTACATGAACAACCTGCATGTTAGATGCAGGTCCAGTACTAAATATGATTAATATGCCTCTATTAGCTGGCAACGTACCAGAGTCTTTCAAAGTTGCTGCAATCAAACCTATTTCTAACCTTCCTCTCCTCACCAAGATCCTGAAGAAAGTTATCACTAAACAGTTATGCGACTACCTGCAGAGAAATAGTTTAATCAAGGAATTTCAGTCAGGTTTCAGAATGCATCACAGCACTGAGACA
>OMPJ01041092.1:0-16802 GCA_900312935.1 Carapus acus
AGCGCACGCTGGAGGTCCTGGTCTGAGGGTGCCAACAAGACAACATCGTCTGCAAAAAGCAGAAATCCTGTTGTCCCCAAACCGGACCCCTTCGCCTAGAAATCCTGTCCATATAGATAATGAGCAGGACCTGTGACAAAGGGCAGCCCTGCCGGAGGCCAACATGCACTGGGAATACGTCTGCCTTACTGCCGGCAATGCGGACCAAACTCCTGCTCCGGTCGTATAGAGACCGCACAGCCCGTAATAAGGGGCCATGTACTCCATACTCCCGGAGCACCCCCCACAGAGCACTGTGAGGGACCCGGTCGAATGCCTTCTCCAAGTCCACAAAGCACATGTGGACTGGTTGGGCAAACTCCCATGATCCCTCTAGTATTCTGTGGAGAGTACAGAGTTGGTCCAGTTTCCACGGCTAGGATGGAACCCGCACTATTCCTCCTGGATCTGAGGTTCCACTATCGGCCGGATTCTCCTCTCCAGCACCCTGGCATAGACTTTCCCGGGGAGGCTGAGGAGTATGATCCCTCTGTAATTGGAACACTCCGGTCCCCCTTCTTAAACAGAGGGCCCACCACCCCGGTCTGCCAGTCCAAGGGCACTGTCCCCGACTGCCATGCGATGTTGCAGAGGCGTGTCAGCCATGACAGCCCTTAAACATCTAGAGACTTGAGATCTTAGGGCGGATGTGTGATTAACATCTATAGATAACTGTTTTGGTGGGAGGTGTGTAATCATGCAGACGAAATTCGAAGGTTACTAAGAAGTGGTCTGAAAGAATAGGATTATGCGGGAAGACCACAATCAAGGTTCTCAATGCCAATGCCGTGAGTTAAAACAAGGTGGAGAGTATGATTAAGGTGATGAGTGCGTTTACTGACCATTTGAGAGAAGCCGGTAGAGTCCAGCAGTGAGACAAAGGCAGTGCTAAGACTATCAGTCTCAACATCCGTATGAATGTTTCAATCTCCTACTATAATCACCTATCTGTCCTGATAACCAGGGATTAGAACTTTGAGAACTCTGAGAACTCACTTGGAAACTCTGAGGACGGGCCTGGGGGCCGGTATAACGTGACACACAGGATAGGAACGCTTTACATGTTGGGTGTGATTGAGTAAGAACAAGGTTTTGAAGACGTGACACGCTTTGGGACCAGGGTTGAATCGGAGGCTTGAGTTAAAGATGGATGCAACCCCACCTCCTTGGCCGGTATCTTGAGGAATGGGGGAATTAACGTGACTGGGAGGAGTGGCTTCGTTTAGGCTGACGTACTCTTTGGGACGCAGCCAGGTTTCAGTTAGACATACCATATCAAAGTGGCGTTATATTAAATGATTGTAATCATTGACCAATTTGGCCGTATAGGATAGAGATCCAATATTCATTAATCCACATTCGATTTGCGTATCCTGTCGTGCGGGAGCAGTTGCGGTGGGGGGTACGATTAGGTTCCTGTGTGTGACTCCTCTTTTCTTTGTTTTCAACACTATCAATTGTCAATGGATAATTGAGCATATTTAGGGTAGACATGGAATTGCATTTTGATCCACTATCACAAACAGGGCAAACATTTGCCAGATGTCAGTGAGAATGTAGATAAACGTGTATCCCTGGCTGAATACGTCAAATATCCTCAAATGTCCTACGCAAAATATTAGGTGGAAGAAGCTGTCAAGATTACCTTTTTTCGCATAACTACCTACGCTACCCCAGAACATAAACTGACGTCAAAAGTAGCTGACACTATTTGTTGATTAGTACACTGAAGGTAGGTAAGATTCTTTTTTGATCCATTGATCAACTGATCAAGGAAATTCAAAGGGCTCAAGGTCTGCAACATAAAAAAAGATTTCATGGGATTTTACTCACTGCACAATTTCACTCTTGCTCTTTTTCCTTCCTTGCTTCAACAGATTCAACAAAGGTTCTAGAAAAACCGGTCAGTTATTAGGATGACCAGAAAATTTACAGAAATTGAAATTGATGTCTGTAAATGTATATTTTCTTACCACATTGGATGCAGCTAACAGAAGATGTGCAGACATTTGTATGACGAGCAATGAAATTGTCTTGAGGTCTGTGAACCTTCCTTAGTTTTTACTTATGCACCAAATTACACACAGATTTGCAAACACAAATATACAATGTTCAAAATATAAATATGACTTTATTTCACACACTGAAAAAAGATCGGCGGCTTACAGAAGATTTTCTAATGAAGTCTTTTGCCAAGTCTACAACTGATAGTTTCATCAACACACAGTAATCCTGTTTAAAAATAAGATCATCCATTGCTTAAAGAACATTTAAAGGTAGAGTGAAAACACAGTTCATATACATTTCTGGCAATTTTCCCTTAAACTTGAGCATGCTGGATGAATGGTTTAATTTTTGCAATGACTTTTTCACACATTTGTGAAATGTGAACAGAGAATTTTGTCAATAACTGATCATTTGCAGCTCAGACAAGATTCTACACAAGTCAGATTCTTTGAATTTTGCACAGATTTGGTGATGGTAACCAAGATACATTAAAGGACAGAATTCAAGGTTTTGGTTCTCTGTGGAAGACTTCTGACTTACAAGCGGATGTCTTGGAGAATGGAGAATCATTTGACACACAAAACATCAGCACCATGAATATTTCCAAACCCACCGCCCATATCTTAAGAATGCCCTCCATTTTTTTTGAACTGCAGAAGAGGAAGAAAAACAAGAGCTAGTCATCAACATACATGAGATTAATAACATGCCACTGCTAAATATACTTGCCAGTTTCATGAAGCTGCTAGTGAGAGGAATAAATTGAGGAAATGGTTACATTCTGCATACAGACTGTATACTGCACATTGATGGTGTGTTTGTCACGGTATGCATATGTTGACCTATGCCAACTTCGACATATGCTTAAAGAGTTATACATGTAGACATACTGGGAGTACAATTAACAAACAGCACCATTTTGCAAATGTTCAATATATCACTTAGTGAGGTCAATGCACCCTATGAGCACCACAAGAGAGTCTGACACAGAAATGTGAGGGTATAAATATCTCAGTTGATTTATTGAAGAAGTATTTTCCTATCCGTACTAATATTGTGTGCAACTCAATGGAGTAAACACAAACCTTGCATGTCTCAACCATAAAGGGGAATCTGTAAACATCACAAGTATCTTTCACCCATATCCCAGTGTCTCTTAAGTAGAGATGGCCGATAATATCGGCCCACCGATATTATCGGCCCGATATAAGCATAAAAATGTAATATCGGTATCGGATTTTTTTTGCTTTAAAACCGATAAAATAAAAACCGATAAAAATACAATAATGCTTGCGTTACACTGAAATAGTGCCTATGCGCTCCTGAAGCGTTTACCGGCGCACATATCGGTATCGGCTGTTATCGGTATTGGTAAAATGAGAGTTGGACAATATCGGCATATCAGATATCGGCAAAAAAGCCAATATCGGACATCCCTACTCTTAAGCTTTGTAGTTTGTTTACTTGACTACAAAGTTGAGACTTGATCACTGGTTTCAACTATGATTTGGTTTTGGTTTCAAAAAGTAAATATATTAACACCAAAACTAATCAAAAACGTGATATTGGCACATTTTCTTTTGTCTCTATACGACCAGGATAACTTAAGTAACAGGACAAAGGAGGCCTTTGTGTTTAATTCCCAAAGTTGGTAAAAATTTTGCCCCTATAGCAAACAAGCTCTTCTGAAAGAAGATGTGGTTCAAAACGCCTGTTGCCTGATAGAATGTCATGACTGTGGACGACTAAAACGGAAAAAGAAGCTCATACTGGACACTTACAGTACATAAGTATGATCAAGATGGTAATATAGGATGGATTAGTCCTCTTTTATTGAACAGGCTGACGTTATTTGCTTTGATTTGCCGTCAGTTGTCAAATGAAATTCACCTCATGGATATCAAAGGCCACTTTCAGCTCAGTAATGATGAATACGCTCTCCGCTTTTTGTTTTAAACTGATGTGGATGATGTGTGTGTGTGTGTGTGTGTGTGTGTGTGGCGGGGGCACGGGGTTGCTGATCATACCAACTGGGGGGACTAACTGTGACAAAGCTTCACAAACTGCATACTGGTGGTGTGATGTCATCAATCATGAACATCCAATTGAGTCGTTATGCCGCCAAGTTAGAGAAGACAAACACAAATGAAGTTTCAGCCAGGAAAAAAAAAAATCTGTTGTGTTTTCGTATCCAGAATTCTACATGGAACAGGTAATTTCCACTTGACATGGCTGAAAACTAGCACCATTAAATTGTACAGTGAGTCAGAATTTCCAAACTCCCACAACGTGCATTCCTGAAGTTGGCACAACCAGAAGGATGAACCAAAGTCAAATGCCAAGGTTTATACAGTAAGCACCATCTTGTTGCAGCATTTCATGATTCATTATATTGTGAAGTACTCTGTGAGAGAGCAAATTTTGACAGATATCCTATATGTATATCAAATGTATGTGCCAATGCTATTTTACAATTTAATTACCTTAAATATAAGCAGGAATACTGCAAAAGAAAAAAAAAACATGGAACCTATTTCATATTAAGTCATGAAAAATTAAAAGTGCTTGTTTGTCAAGAATTCCAGCTGATACTTGGCAAACCATCCAGATTTTTAGACAATTACTTTACCGCAATTCCTTTGATTTCAATGCACTTGATACTATAGATTATTTCTCTCTACTGTGAAGGCAGATATGGAAATAAGATTGGTGGCGCTCCGAACTGTTTGCACATTTGATGTTTTGTGAACTGGTACTACATGGCAAGTGATCACACAGAGATAGTCTCTCTCATTTGTAAGTGACCACATGACCTGAAAAAAATCAAATGCAGCCATGTCATTCTTTGAGAGGTTGAGTTAGAAAACCCCCCCAAAAAACTACCTTGTCTCAACAGCAGTACCGGTTTAAACGTATCATAAATGTGTCTGCTGAGAGCAAAGGGATAGGTGTGACATTAGATGTTATTATTCAGTGCACATGACAGACATTTTTTTAATTATGTGTTGTATATTACTGTTAAAATTTGAGATGGGCACCAATGTATCGGTCCAATATAGTCAACAGTTGAATTAGACAGTGACATGAACCAGTTCTAACCAACCAAGTCTTCACAGTAAACAATTTTACACCATGAATTAAATAAAAAAAATATGATCTGAATAAATAATCACATACTTTTGTTCATAATTGTGTATATAAAATTAGTTTAAAAACATCTTTGAAAAGCTTCAAAGCATCATCTCTTTATGATAAAAACCAACACCAGAGCTCACAGTTAAAAAGTGATCCACAATAATCTTCCTCATCATTTCAGGCAGCATGATACAGAGATGGGGAAGGACTAAGAATAAAGACATTTTTAGAAAAGCACATGACAAAAATATGAGAACAGTTTGAAAATTTGTGAGGTAAGATAGAGGCACAGGCTTCTTCCTCTTTCATTTTGTGTCTGTACACTGTAAAAGAGATTGACTAAGTCCAACGGTTGTAAGGGCCCGTCACCTGGGTAGAAACATGGGGAGATACAGTGATGAGTCCGTCCTGCGGGAGGGTACATGCTTCCCGAGTAGGAACTTGGAAGGCCTTCCTCATGTCCTCTACCTCCTCCCGTCTCGGCTCTTTTCGCTCCCCACTTCTTCCTCTACCAGTGCCCTTTCCCCGGACCTCCTCCACTCCAAATCTTTCGGCATCTTCTTCCTTTTCCCGCTCCCGTTTTGCCATTTTAGCATCCCACATGGCCATCCCATGGCCTGGTTCATTTAAGGATTTGTGCTGGTAGAAGACTAGGGAGATGCGGGTGGGGTGGCTGCGGTTTGGTCTGAGGATAGGAGTAGTAGCATGGAGCTCCTTGCGTGCACACTCAATCAAAATGGAGCCATGCGAAGGTGCCACAGCAACTCCCCCTATGTTGTTGTCCAGGAAATTGTGTTCACTGTCTGACCACACCTGCTCCTCTTTGATGCCATGGAGAGTGTCAGGCAAGGGTGTATGCGGGGGAAGAGGCACAGAGGTGGGAGGAGGGAGGCTGTGAACTCTGACCTCTGCAATGTCATCTTCAGCAGCCCTGGGAAGTCCACTGAGTCTGCTGAAGAGACCCTCAGAGGTAGATTGGGGGGTGAGGGCGATGGGAGGAGAAATACATGCACCTAGGGTGGGCCTGTGCAAAAAAGGGCGGTACACCTTGCTAGACTCCATTTTAAAAACATGTGGAGAGTCACAGGGAAGAATATGTGAAGGCATGTGAGCTTCTGTTCCATTATGCGTATTTGGAGAGACACACGGGTCACTGGTTACTTGAGAGCCACTGGTGGCATTACCCGTTGTCATATAATTGAGGGGTGGGCTATTGTCTGCACACAGGACTGGAGCAAGGCTAATCAAGCAATTGGATTCCCTTTGAGGGGTTGTTCCTGTACTTGGAGTGGGGTAGCTGCTGGTGCTCTGGTTGTAAGTGCTGGCTTGGCTTTGCTCCGTAAGATATGCTGCAATACTGCCTGGGAGCATGTAAGAGCTGTAACTGGCTGGTGGGTCTGGTTTAAGTGCAGGAGAAATATCTTTTAAACCTTAAAATACAAGACAAAAAGACATAACCTTGGTTAATATTTACAGGTCAAAACACAATTTCTACATGGTTATTTAAAAAAGTGGTAGAAATTTTGAATCCCCCCCACCCCTTTTGGACATTAGAATTATAATTTCCAAACATAAACTACTCCATTGAAAATCAATTGTCAAGATCAGGGGTCACCAACAGGCACAGGTCTCAGGCATGTTATATGGCGCGGGCTTGTTATAAAAATTGCGCATCGCCTAGATAATCACATTAAATCTTACATCTGATTTGTGTTGCTGTAGCACTTTTACTGGTGCAGATTTGAAATTGGTGATCAAAATTAATCAACCAATAGCTGATTACAATTGCACATTAAGATATGAATTCTAACTGTGTCTGAAATCAATTTTCATTTTCCTACATGATCGCCAATAACAGCGTGCATATAGAAAGAGAAATATGTATATATTAACACTTTCAGAGCCTGGGATGAAGAGAATTTTTACAACTTCAAAGAAAGGTGAGCTCCTGTCACTCGAGTGGCGATGGACAAGGAGATAAGTTACTAGACAGTTTGAGCAGCTGTGTTCAGGCAGTATAGAGGCGCTGATCTTAGGCATGTTTTATGGTGCAGGCTTGTTATAAAAATGGCGCATCACCTAGAAAATCACATTAAATCTACATTTGATTTGTTATGTGTAGAGTATTATTTACAACTTTGAAAGAGAAGTGAGCTTCTGTCATTCAAGTGGCGAAAAGGATTGGAGAGAGTATGAGGTGAGAGTGGGGATGTTGAATGTAGGGACAATGGCTGGTGGGAGAGAGGTAGCTGACGATGAGAGATGAGATGACATGAGAGAGGTAGATATATTGTTGTTGGTCCAGGAGACCAGATGGAGAGGTAGCAAAGCCAGGAGCATTGGAGGGGGATATAAATTGTTCTTCTATGGTGAAGATACAAAGAGGAATGGGGGAGGGGTTCTCTTAAAGGAATTGTACACTTTGTGTACAGAGAAATAAGAGGTGAGGAGAGTCAAGGGCAGGCTGATTGGCTTGAAACTGGAAATAGGAGGGGTAATGTTGAACGTTAGCAGCATATATGCCCCATAGGATGGATGCATGTAAGAAGAGAAAGAGGATTTCTGAGGCAAGTTGGATTAAGTTGTGGAGCGCGTCCTGAGAGGCCAGATATTGGTCATTACAACAGACCTCAATGGGCATGTTGAAGAGTAGAACAGAGGGGACAAGGAGGTGCTGGGTTGATAATGTGTTGGGGAGAGGAACCACAGACAGATGACGATGCATTCTGCAAGGAGGATGGAAATGGCAGAACTGAAATATTTCCGTACACAGGGAGATAATATACTGTATGGAGGACACAATATGAAAGAGGTAAGAGAATGTTAAGTGGTGCCAGGAAGAGTGTAGTGAGGCAGCATTGATTGGTGGTGTGAAGGATGACCTTAGTTACTACAAAAAGGAAGCTAGTGAAGGCAAAGCCCAGGATTAAATGGTGGGAACTGAGGAAGGCAGTGTTATCAGGAGCTCTGGAAGGAGTTGAGTCAGACTTAATGAAAGCACGAGGATTTACTGGATGAGAGGTGCAGTTAAGCTGGTGTGAGAAACTATTAAGTTAAGAAATGGGTACAGTGTACGGTGTTTCTTTTGGGCAGACAGAAGGCAAGGAGACTTGGTGGTGGAATGAGGATGTACAAGAGAGCCTCGAGTACAAAGAAGCAGGTGAAGAAAACATGGGATGAACAGGACGATGAAGTCAGTAGACGGTTGTTGCAGCTGGGTTCAGGCAGGATAGAGACAGTAAGAGGGAGTTGCACTGTGTTCTTGAAGACCCCGACAAAGCATATGACAGGGTACCAAGAGAGGAACTATGGTACTGCATTAGGAAGTCAAGGGTGGCAGAGAGATATGCTACGATGGCGCAGGACATGTGAGAGGATAACGAGACAGTGGTGAGGTGTGCTGACAGGGTGACAGATGGATTCATAGTCGCAATGAGGCTACATCAGGGATCGGCCCCAAGCCCCTTCTTGTTCGTAATGACAATATTAGGAATCAGGAATCTTTTAGTGTCAATACAGCAATTGAATTGCACAATGAAACTAAGGTGCTGATTATGCAGGAATCCCCATGGGAAATGATGTTTGCAGATGATATTGTTATCTGTGGTGAGGGTTGGAGACAGGTGGAAGAGAACCGGTCTTCTACTCCTCTCCACTGGAGAGGAGTGGAATGAGAGTGAGCAGGAGCGAGACAGATAGAGAACATGTTTATGAATGAGAGCCAGGTAGGTCAACACGAGAAGTGGCATGGAGTAGACATGGCGAGGAGCAATATTTCCCCACACTGCACGCTATCGCAGCGTATGTTGCATGTATTCATACTCTAAATGAGTACATGTGACTAAATGCAGTTCACACGCTTTTACTTATGCAGCCAATCAATGTCCTTGAAAGGGCTTTAGGTGTACGTGCAGATGGTTTGCAGGTTAGCATGTCACTAGCAGTGTGGCGGAGTCCAGAGAGCTTTGCAGCTACGGAGGGAGTTTGGGCACGAGGGTGTTAGGAGTACTTTGTGTTAACAGCAAGACTGAGAGGGAAGGTTTACAACATATCTGCCATGATGTATGGTTTAGAAAGAGTGGCTCTGTTCAAGAAACATGAGGCTGAGCTGGAGATAGTAGAGATGAAGATGTTGAGATTTTCTTCGGGAGTTATCATGCCAGACAGGATTAGTAATTAGATCATCAGAGGATCAAGATAGAGCAATCTGTGGATAACGCAAGATTGAGATGGTTTGGTCATGTGCAGGGGCGAGATAGTGGATATATTGGTCAGGGGAAATTCGAGACACAGCTGCTAGGTAGGAGGAGAAAAGGAAGACCACAAAGGAAGTTCATGGGTGACATTAAGGAAAATGTGAGGGTGGTGAGTGATTTAGCTGATGATTGTTAAGACAGAAATAAGCAAACAAGTATGATCTGCTGTGGCAACCCCTGAAGGAAGCACTAAAAAGAAGGAGATATGTGGTTTCTACATATACCAGCATAAGTTCATGGTTTATTGAGAGTAGAGGACAAGATGATTTTTTCAAGAGCCTTGCGTAGTATAATAGATTTCAAATTGTCAAAGAGTTATTGTTTTCATATATGGTATGTCCGTGCAAGGTTCATGATTTATTCCAATTTGAAAAATCAATGGTTGGCGCAAACATAAACTGAAGAGCCAAAGATGCTCCAGTTAATTGTTAGTTCGTCGTTCAGTGTGATTTTGAACAACATGCTACATTTGTACTTTTTCACTAGAGATGTCTGATAATATCGTTCCACCGATATTATCGGCCCGATACTAGCATAAAAATGTAATATCGGTATCGGATTTTTTTGCTTTAAAACCGATAAAATAAAAACCGATAAAAATAAAATAATGCTTGCGTTACACCGAAATAGTGCCTATGCGCTCCTGAAGCGTTTACCGGCGCACATATCGGTATCGACTGTTATCGGTATCGGTAAATTGAGTGTTGGACAATATCGGCATATCGGATATCGGCAAAAAAGCCAATATCGGACATCCCTAGTTTTCACAAAATACACTGACTTCCGAATTTAAAAACTGACTGAGGTTCCTACAGAAGTTATCTTTTATATGTAAATATCTGATTCATATCGCGGCAAAACATATTTGATAATTCTAGAGAGAAATTATTACATTGGTATGTGATCACATATTCATACTTTTCACTGATAATACTAATGACAACAATAATTATATCATATAAGGTAAGCCATACAACTTGTTTGTCAAACATCCAATAAGTAGCTCCCTATTCCAAAAAGGTTAGTGAGTCCTAACCGAAATTGTCCCACTGTTCACAATGGACAATCATTCAGTCAATAAATCTGAATAAAAAATCTGAGAACTTAAATAGTAGATTTCTCTCTAAGGTGTGTGGGTCCTCAATAACGTAGTGCAATCATTTTAGTAATCTGCTCAATTTTCAAATGACAATATTTGACCCAGGCATTCACCAGTGCTTTCCTTTTCCATTGTCTTACCTTTAAGTGGGACATACAACAGTCTATATTGCAAAGCTAGGATCTTTAGAGACTACTAACTGAACTTGCATCTGACGAATTACTATATCTATGAATGAACTACTTCTTAACTGTTAAACCAATGCAATCATTCTTTGAAAGCACTTCTTGCATGATAATTGGGAAACAAACCAGCAAGGGCAATAGATCCCAGACTATTTGGGATTGTAAAAATTCAACAGAGGTTCTTCTTCCAGCCCTTCTTCCTTTGTTTTTCAAAACAGGAACAAAATCATCAACTCTGCTGTGGTAACAGGTCCTCCTATGTAACAATAACAAAAATTGATGTACAGTTCAGGTTTTTTCACCTTTATTGAGTGTTTCTTGGTTCACTTTGGTGGCTTTGAGAGGTGACAGGCCTAGTTTCTCCAGTCTTTCCGCTTGAGCCCTCTGACGGGCCTCCTCTCTTCTTTTTCGAGCAGATTTCACAGGTTCAGCCAGCAAACGCACCTGGTAAAAAACAAAAAATTCATGACACACTATCCTACCTATAGTGGGGTATAGGTGATGTCAAAGAAGTGAAGAAGTTGATTACATCAAACAGTTTTCAACATTGTGAACTCACCTCTCGGGGGAAGGAAGATAAAACCTGAAGTGCCCCGCTTTGGATTTTTGCCATTTGACCCTCAACTTGGCCAAACTCGTCTCTTTCTGAGATCTTGTACAGTGGCAAGACATGTAGCTGCTCATCTTCAGGTATGTTGCGCACTGACCGATTATCTTCCTTGGTTAAAGTGCAAACCTGGAATTAGAGAAGGAAAATTAAGCTGCAAAACTACCCATACCTCTTCAGCGTAAGGTAAGTTCTTAATTGATCTGGCAATCCAGGAAATTAAAGGCCCAAGCAGCCAAGAGTGACACAGACAGGGAGACCAGAGGTAAGTGTAGTTATAACAATGACAGACCCTTGGGAAAAGTCATAAAGAATAGCATCAATCCAGGGATAATTTTCCCGGCTTACCACAGTGCTGCCATTATTCATGTTGTGAGTGTCCTTGTGAGCATGAGCACAGAAGTCCACACAGGCAGTGACACCTGAAAAAGGACGTCCATCTCTTCTACCCAACCTACAGTCTCCGCCTGCCTCTTCATTTTCCACCTTCCAGACAGAAATGACAGGATGGTTCAACATTCATTACGAATTTAATAATAGTTTCAATTCAAACATGAGGGAAAATTAAGGTAAGTAAAAAGTCAGATTTACGAAGTTGTGGTTAAGACATTAGCTTCATTGAAAAAACTGTTGGGAGTAGCAATGGAACAAGTGTATTTCCAATTGGTAAATGCAATGGGAAAGTCATCTTCTATTTTTTCCTTGACTGAAGGAAGTGAGACTGCTGACACTGCAGTGTTACAGTACATCATCCTGTACATCAACAAAGCAGACCGTTTCATTGGATGGAACTCCTTGCCGTGACCTCTGATTCGTATATGAAAATCCTTTATCAGAGCTTGCATATATTGACATCAGCCATTACCACAACATTATGACAGTACTGGCAGTGTGGGTGAGCAGTTTGATGACTTATACCTGGTTTTGAAAGGCCTGGGGGGCCAGCCTCTTGTAGAGTGGTGCTAGATCATTGGCGAGATTCTGCAGGTTGTTCTCGAGTCTCTGCTCCTAAATATCGAGGCACATATTGAAGGCAAAATCCACTTTTGATTTCAATAGTTTCCTTTTTAATGTAAGTAATAATGAGTCAAGTCAAGTCAATTCAATTAGTATAGCGCCGAATCACAACAAAATTCGAATAGTTTTGTTGTTAGATTACGGTCATTTGTTTTTAATCTTAGATGGAATCCTGACAAGTTTGAACAATAAGTCTTGTCTTATGCATGCCCTTAGAAATTCTGTAGACCATGGGTCTCAAACTCAAATTAACCTAGGGCCACATTTGATTGTTTACTGCCATTAGGGGGCCAAAAGTTGTCAGCAGGGTGGTGCATGTCGGACTTTCCACTGTCTACACCCCTGCTGTGGAAGTTTTCATAAATTTTAAAAGAAATTCACTCTTAGTCTGCTATTGTTGTAAACATTTCAGTGCATTCTGGACAATGAGGTCATGCTGTTGCTTGTGTCTCCGCAACAACTGCATTACACAGGTTGCAGTTGAAAAAAATCACATTTTCACTGACTCAGTGTCCTCTGTTCAGCCTTTCAAATTTAAAGCACAGTGACAGAGAAAGGAATGAATACATTCATCAAACTGTTTTGTGACCTGGCCTGTACAACGTTGACAGTTTTATCTTAAGGCATGTATACCTCTGCATGTATACCTCTGCATGTATACCGGTGATGTGAGAAAACGGGACAAATACAGACTGGTTGTGAGGTAACTGCATATGATATGCCGACATGTACGAGGGTTCACTCTAAAGCGGCTGTGACGAATGGAGCCAGTTGTTCACACTCCAGAGGGGTCCAAAAGGGCCAATGTATCTTGTCTCTGAAATTTCCCCTTGCATTTTTCTTTTACAAATCAATCGCATTTCAGTGCTTTGAGAGGGACAATCGTCTGCTTGGCATTTCGTGATAGTCTCAGTTTGCAACTGCAAGGCCCTTGTTAGCTCCATTTGCAGTTGTGGTTATGGTTGAGGTTTATCCACTGCTAAAGGACATTCAAAAAAAACCACACAAAAACCCCTCCTAAATACAAATCTCATTGGCAGCCTTTTAACATCAATGTCCCAGAATGCATTGCAGTTTTTGTGTGCGACAAACAAAGATTTTTAGTATGGACAAAATATGGTTGGTAACTTGTGGATATCTTTTGAAAACCATGGCTGAAAAAACAAAAATGTGATCAGTCCATTTGAAAATAATGCATACATAATTTCTTTAGACTAGATACTTATATTAGTTGTGAGACAATCTTGTGTATATTGCACATGACAAATCAATTTAAATGTTAATGGAAATTAAAAGCAAATCCATCTGGTCCACATCATTCCTACAATGTACCTAACAGGTCAACATTAAAAAAGGTTGATATCAGGGTGCTGTGACATTTAAGGTCATAAGCCTATTTGTTATAGGGTTGCACACTCACCTCCTCTGCATAGTCTCCAAGGAGCCGGAATTTGCGAGGTACTTTACTGCGAGCAAATTTACAGCCGTTGAAGTACATACTCCAAGAGCAGCCAAAGGAAAATGAAGCCCCGCAGGTGTCTGAATCCAAACCTTGACAGGCACAGGTGCGACTGAGAACAGGTGGGAAAGATACAGACACATACAGTATGTATGACAGACGGCTCTAATGGTAAAGCACAGGTACTTAGACAGGGAAGGTATTTACTCTTCGTTAAGGGCACAGCGACGGCTAGTGGGGGACCCGCATTTGAAGAGGGTCTTTGTAAGGTCCTCATAAAGATGGTCTGCTACAGGCCGAGGCATTCCCTCCCATGCCAGGATAAGGATAACTAATACAGCAGCTTCACAATGGTGCCCAGGTCTTTGACGTACCAAACACAATAGCTTTTCTTCCTCACTGCTGCGCCGAATCACCTGCAAGAACATTTTGCATATATAAATGCATTAGTTAAGACAGAATTCATTACTTAAATGTGTTCTAATCAGGAAGGTGAGAATGAGATGCAGTCTTTGGCAAAGTTGACAGAAAAAGGAGATACAGAGTGAAGTACCCACAATCGTGGACAACATCTTTTCAGAGACAAGGATTTTAGTTAATGTATTTTTAGCTCTGCAGGTAACCGTTAATCTGGGTACTGTCGTTTGCCAGGGTGATTGGACATTTCTCTGTGCAACTCTGTTGGATGTTGGTTGTTACGTTTTGATATATCGGTCCTGTATAGTCTTCGCCTTGTCTATCATCGTTGCACATTTGTACACTGCAAACATGCATCACATGTTTAGTACACTCCTCCATCTCTAGTCAATTCAATGAACAGTCTGTGGTACCACAGTTTCATGAATTTTTTCACTATCTCGACCCACTTAGTCCTGACTACGATCGCGAGGGTGCTGGAGCCTGTCAAAAGAGCCAAGGTGGGAAACCCATTGTGGGCAACCCAAAGACTGTCAACCATTCACTCTTGTATTCATTCTTATGGGCAATTTAGGTAGGTAGGTAGGCACTGCATTGATCCATTGATATATTGATACAAATAATTTGAAATTTTGCAAAACGAGCAGTTTTTTAAGATTTTGTATCAACTGATTCCCCCTGGTGTGATTGTTTTTGGCAGTGAGAGTGACTTCAGAAGATCTGCGCTCAAACTTCAACTCCACACAGACGGGCCCCGTCATCATATCATATCATATCATACAATATCATACAATATCATATCATATCATATCATATCATACAATATCATACAATATCATATCAGATCACATCACATCACATCATATCATATCATATCCAGAACTTCAGAGGGTCATCCAGACCTCCCAGAGGATTATTGGCAGCCCTCTCTTCTCACTGCAAGAACGCTTCAGTTCCCATCGCAGGAGAAATGCAATAAGGATCCTTCAGGACCCGGCACACCCAGCACATGGAGTGTTTCAACGTCTGGCCTCAGGCAGGTGATTTAGGGCAATCAAATCTAGGACTACCAGACTTAAGAACAGCTTTTACCCAGCTGCCATAAGTCACCTCAACAGTATTAAGACAGAACATCCATCCATCCATCCATCTTCTGACGCTTATCCGGGGCTGGTTGCGGGGGCAGCAGTCTCAGAAGGGAAGCCCAGACCTCCCTCTCTCCAGACACCTCCTCTAGCTCCTCTCGGAGGACCCAAAGGCGTTTCCAGGCCAGCTGGGAGACATAGTCCCTCCAGCATGTCCTGGGTCTTCCCCGCGGCCTCTTCCCAGTTGGACATGCCCGGAATACCTCCTTAGGGAGGCGTCCGGAAGGCATCCGGTTTAGATGCCCGAACCACCTCAGCTGGCTCCTCTCGATGTGGAGGAGAAGCGGCTCTACTCTGAGCTCCTCCCGGGTGGCAGAACTCCTCACCCTATCTCGTAGAGTGCATCCCGCCACCCTGCCGAGGAAACTCATTTCGGCCGCCTGTACCTGAGATCTTGTCCTTTCGGTCATGACCAAAGTTCATGGCCATAGGTGAGGGTAGGAACGTAAATCAACCGGTAAATCGAGAGCTTTGCCTTGCGGCTCAGCTCCTTCTTTACCACGATGGACCCGTACATCGACCACATCACTGCCGCCGCTGCACCGATCCGTCGGTCGATCTCCCGTTCTATTCTACCCTCACTCGTGAACAGGACCCCAAGACTCCTCCACTTGAGGCAGGATCTCATCTCTGATCCGGAGGGTGCTAACCACCCTTTTCCGGTCAAGAACCATGGCCTCAGAGTTGGAGGTGATGATTTTCATCCCCACCATCTCGCACTCGCCAGCAAACCGCCCCAGCGCACGCTGGAGGTCCTGGTCTTAGGGTGCCAACAGGACAACATCGTCTGCAAAAAGCAGCGATGAGATCCTGTGGTCCCCAAACTGGACCCCCTCCGGACCCTGACTACTCCCAGAGATCCTGTCCATATAAATAATGAACAGGACCGGTGACAAAGGGCAGCCCTGGCGGAGGCTAACATGCACTGGGAATACGTCTGACTTACTGCTGGCAATGTGGACCAAACTCCTGCTCCGGTCGTATAGAGACTGCACAGCCCATAATAAGGGGCCATGAACTCCATACTCCCGGAGCACCCCCCACAGAGCACCGCGAGGGACCCGATCAAATGCCTTCTCCAAGTCCACAAAGCACATGTGGACTGGTTGGGCAAACTCCCATGTTCCCTCCAGTATTCTGCGGAGACTATAGAGTTGGTCCAGTGTTCCACGGCCAGGACGGAACCCGCACTGTTCCTCCTGGATCTGAGGTTCTACTATCGGCCAGATTCTCCTCTCCAGCACCATGGCATAGACTTTCCCGGGGAGGCTGAGGAGTGTAATCCCTCTGTAATTGGAACACACCCTCCGGTCCCCCTTCTTAAACAGAGGGACCACCACCCCGGTCTGCCAGTCCAAGGGCACTGTCCTCGACCGCCATGCGATGTTGCAGAGGCGTGTCAGCCATGACAGCCCTGCAACATCTAGAGACTTGAG
>OMPJ01041093.1:0-19750 GCA_900312935.1 Carapus acus
CCCTGGACTGAAGCAGGAAGATGGTTCCACAGGACAGCAGCCTGATAGCTAAAGGCCTTGCCCCTTATTCTACTCTTCCTGATTTTGGGGATCACCAGTAACCCTGCGCTTTCGGATTGTAGAGGTCTGGTTGGATGATAGGGTACCATCAGTTCTTTAAGATATGATGGTGCCTGATTATTGAGTGCCTTGTAAGTGAGGAGCAGGATTTTAAATTCTATTCTCGATTTTATAGGCAGCCAGTGCAGAGAAGCTAACACTGGGGAGATGTAGTCTCTTTTCTTAGTTCCTGTCAGTATACGTGCTGCAGCATTCTTAACCAGTTGGAGAGGCTTCAGTGTCTTGTTGCTACAGCCTGCTACTAAAGAATTACTGTAAGCCAGCCTGGAGGTAACAAAAGTGTGAATTAGCGTTTCAGCATCTTTTAAAGGCAGCATGTGCCTAACATTAGCAATGTTATATAGTGAAAGAAGGCGCTTCTTGACACTTGTTTTATGTGGGCATTCAGAACAGAATAGAATGCTTTTATTGTCATTGTGCAACATAACAAGACAATCGTGGCACAACGAAATTCAGTGACCGGTCTTGATCAAAGATGACTCCTAAATTTTTTAAGGTGGAGCTGGAGGCCAAAGAAAAGCCAGTCAGAGTAACAGCATTGTTACATAAGGAGTTTGTAAGGTGCTCTGGATCTACAACAATAATTTCAGTTTTGTCTGTGTTGAGCAACAGAAAGCTATGGGTCATCCACGCTTTTCTGCTCTTAAGACAAGCCTGGAGTTTAGCTAGATGGTTGGTTTCCTCCGGTTTCACTGATAGATACAGTTGTGTATCCTCAGCATAGCAATGGAAGTTGATAGAGTGTTTTCCTATGATGCCATCTAGGGGAAGTATACATAGGGTGAACCGAATTGGTCCGACTACGAAGCCCTGTGGGACTCCATGTCTAACCTTAGTGTGCTCAGAGGACATGTTGTCGTTGTACAAACTGGAGTCGATCTGATGTATATGACTTAAACCAGCTTAAGGCGGTTCCTTTGATGGCAATCAGACCTTCTAGCCTATGTAGAAGGATCTGATGGTCGATGGTGTTGAATGCGTCACTGAGATCTAGAAGAACAAGCACAGAAGCAAGACCTCTATCAGAAGCGGTTAGGTGGTCATTTGTGACCTTCACCAGTGCTGTCTCGGTGCTATGATGCATTCCGAAACCTGACTGAAATTCCTCAAATAAATTATTGCTCTGCAGGTAGTCGCATAACTGTTTAGCGACAACTTTCTCCAGGATCTTGGAGAGGAAACAAAGGTTAGAAATAGGTCTGTGGTTAGCTAAGACCCCTGAATCAAGGATGTTTTTTTTAGATGAGATTTGATTACTGCAACTATGAAAGACTCTGGTACGTAGCCAGCTAATAGAGGTATATTATTCATATTGAGCACAGATGTTCCCAATGAGGGAAGGACTTCTTTGAGCAGGCTAGTTGGAATAGCGTCTAACCTACAGGTTTTTGATTTACTGTAGCTGAGGAGACTATCTTGGTTAATACAGGGAGGGTGATAGGGGAGAAGGAGCCCAGGGTCCCTACAACCTAGGTTGCAGGGACCCTGGGCCAGATCCTGCATAACTGCGTCTGCGTGACTCAGAGCACTCATTTTGTTTCTTATTGTTAGAAATTTGTCGTTGAAGAAGGTCATACAGTCATTACTATTAAGATCAGCAGGAATACATGGATCGGAATACATAGCAAAAAAAAAATATCTGAACTGCATGAAAAATCTGTAAATCTTCAAACAAGCACGAACAAACAAGAAAACACAAGCATTTTACAAAACATGGTAACGAAATTTCATTAAATTAGAAAAAGAATTAATGAAAGTCACATTCACGCAGCTCGATAGTGCAGTGGTTAAGACCACTCACTGTGACACGGGAAACGAGGGTTCGAACCCCAGTCAGGGCGAACGTCCAGTAAGGGTCCTTAATGCCAACACGTCTACCTGCAGAGGTACCTTGCTCATGGGTGCCCCTCGGGGCGACGCGTCTGCTCTCTACGTGCGGTACGTGGTGCAGGGCGGCAAGTAAGAATTTTGTTGTGCAGGGAAACTTGTTTCTATATACTGTGCATATGACAATAAAAGCTTGAATTGTTATTATAATTCATCACAGCTGATGAATTCTGACTATTGCTGTGAGGTAGACGAATCTCTTTTGACTGGGTCATTGAAGGTGATGTCACAATCACACCAAATCAAGTTTCCACTGCAGACAACCTGATCCCTCTCCTCGCTGAACAAAGGAAAAGATAACCCCTTTCCGCCAGGACAAAGGTAGATGCTTTGGGGAGGTAACAAAGTCCTGCTCTCCGTCTCTACGTCTCTACGTCTGCTTGTGCCCGTGGTTCCAAAACTAGGCGGCACGCCCTCTGGGGGAGGGAGGAATCAGCAGAACTGCACAGGGGGCATCGAAGGGAAGGTACAGTGTTCTTATTTCATCAAAGCAGGGCTTGAGAAAAAACAGTTTGGGAACCACTTGGGTTATGCAATGGTAAACAGGTAAGGAAAGATGGCGCAGCAGCAACAATGACACAAAAGGAAGAAAAAATTGAAGTCAACCCATAAAATGCTGAAAGAGGGGATAAAGGGGGACGGCAAAGGATGCACAAGATGCAAGAAGTGCGGGATAGCGAATGTAGGTGAATGTAGATCAAAGCGATGCAAAAAGTGTGACTTGCCTCAAAATGATGAAAGGGAAATCATAACAAGTGCAACATTCACAACACCTATTCACACAATTGTACATTTCCAACCTCTTGTAGGCAGAGGTTGTTGCAGTATTGCTGCCAGGTTATAAAGCAGCATTATACAGGCATGTGTCTACAACATTGTGCGAGAGACAAAGCACCACAACTCTGTGGTTGAAGATGAAATGTTGTGTTCATCAGAGTACTGCAAGCCAATCATACAAAAAAAAAACCTACAGAGCTGACGTGTCTGATGAACAACAATTACCAGACATTCTAACCCCTAAATTTTGACATTTCAATTTAGAACACATTTAGCTGCTTTGGGATGAAAAACGAAAAAATGATGGGAAAATGGGAATTTTCCATCAAAAAAAAAAGATGGGAATGTAATAAGATAACATTCTCAGATATAATTGAGACTGACATGGATTTGTTGATCCTAAACTGGATCCTAAACTGTCTCTATCTAGGCAGCCTGATAGTGCAGTACTGACTGTGGTGCGGGAGACAGGGATTCGAAACCCAGTCAGGGCGAACATCCAGTAAGGGTAAGAGGTACCTTGTTCATGGGTACCTCTACCGCGCAGCGCCCCTCGAGGCGACATGTTTGCTCTATGTGCGGTACGTGGTGCAGGGCGGCAAGTAAGACTCTCATTGTGCAGGGAAACTTGTTTCTATATACTGTGCATATGACAATAATTGAATTATTACTATTATTCTTATTTAGCACATGCTACCCCGCACATGCTACCCAGACTGTGAGCCTGAGACCGGCATCGAACCTTTTGTCCAGGTTGGTGGCTTTCACTGCTGCAAACACTCGAGTCTTCAGCGTGAGCCCCGACATGGGGATGGACAGCTGTTGAATGTACGATGAGTCCTGTTGACACGAAACACAAAGAGTGTCTGTGAGTATTTGCCATTGTCCACCATCCAATCTCTGAACGTGATTAGTTCACCTTCATGGCAAATTATGAATAGTGGTGTGTTCATTATCTGGTTTTGATAGCAGCTCATGTCACTATTTTGTTCCAACGGAAAACACCACTGAGACTGTAAGCATGAAATAAATCAAGCTTACACTGAGTATGTTTTGTTTCAATTGCATGTCCAAATGTTAATTACCACATGCTTGTGCAGCATGCAAATTGATATCAGAGCCATATGTAGGATAAAGAACATCACGGAAGGTGCAGAGAAGACAGACTTTTGGTTTGTCCAAAAAAAAAAAAAAAACTTGTTTCTGAGTATGTCGCATGTCAGCTATGATGTGAAGGCAAAATAGCTCCCTACCTGCTTACCAATGAAAAATATCAGAAAAAAACTTCAACTCACATTGTAAAGCAGCAGATTCAGCGTACTGATGAAGGTGCCATTGCTGTCCTTCACTGAGATGGCTGCTGCTGATCTTTGATAAACAAGAAAAAAGATCTGAACCACAAATATTAGAATTCAGAGAGGTCAAGAACATGGTTGAAGATATTTCAGTTTGTGATTGTCTGCTAATTTAAAGTAGTTGAACGTGACTTTATTCAGTGTCACTGAAACTTTCACGGCTTGAGGGAATTATCAGTCCTTGTTAGCCTCTATCTATATTTCAACATCGGCATACACATCAAGATCTTTTCAATCATTATGTAAACACTATGATAGGTTTTACATACCTACATTTTAGTTTCTACATCGAGATATTCCTTTGAACAACTCTCCTATTTTACAATTCATCCAACACATTTGCGCTGTTTTAGTTTCAAAGATGTTTCCCAGTTTAAGATCTTAACTCAATGATGATGCTCAATATGGTGTTAACAACAATGTTTGGAAAGCACATAGGTCAGCGGCCTCCTTGACATTAGAATGAAATCTAATGTCAATGTCCACACTGACCAACTGGAGCGCGATAGGACAGAACTGGTTATCATGAGATGGCTAGAACAATAACCCAGCACTTGCAGTTTGTGATGGTGCAGGTGCAACTCACGAGGCCAGCTGTGTGTTGTTGACTAGGTACTCCAGCGGGTAGCTGCAGCTGAACTTGTAAAGTATACCGGGCAGGTAGCTGATGATGGTTGGGGGATCCGGTGTGTCGATGTACCCTGTGACATTCCCAATCTGCACCAGTGACAGGTTTCCATAGGCATTGGGTCCTTGAGCTGTTGAGACCTGCAGCAAACGTTAGTATAAGTAACCCCCTGCCATCATTTCACCGTGAGCACACCAGATGAGCGTTGATGCCCGTACCACTGGGCATGCTAATGCACTTTGGTTATCGCGGCCCCCTCCCTCTTATCTGGGACGCAGCCCTGCAGGAGTTACACTGTTCCATTTAGCTCAACACTCAGTGAGATGCAAACTAGAGATTCACGGCTCAGAAAAGCTTTTCAGCTTCTCAACGGTGAACTTGGAGCCGTACTGTCCTCCTATTTTGTCGCAATGACACACATTGCAGTCGCTGTGAATGAATTGAGAGCTCAATCTGATTTTATTTGTTGTTCAGAACATGTTTCATGTGCTATTTCACAGGCCGAAGTCAAACGGATCGCTGTGTTAAGGACTTGGATACCAGTTTTCCAGTATCTGAAATATAATACCAAAGTAAAATTGTGATAACATTGCTGTTTTTTTCCACAGAACTGCATTTCTGAAAGGAGAATCTGTGTAAGTGCTACAGACAATAATACCATATCAATCACTCTATAAGGTGACATGTGCCCACTGGACTTATAAATTTTTCCCTCTATCAAATACTGTATAAATAGTGCCTCAAATCAAATTGCATCATTAATTGTTGCAAGTCACATTCTAGGTGCAGAGGGGGATGACCCACTCAGCCGCTGGAAGAAGAAGTAGGTACAATTGTTTTACTTTCCAGCCGCATCAATCAAAAAAATACACAAAAAGAATGACAAGATATAATAAAGCACAACTGCTACTATTATTATCAAGATTGGAACGATCTGTTCTCCTGCCAACAACCATTAAATGTTTTGATACTTACAGTACCACCGCCACTAATATAACTACTAATACTAGCAGTAATGATAACAACAAGATGTTGAGCATATTATGAGACACATGAACAGATACTGAGGATCATATCTGTTGCAGTTCCATGCAAATGCTGTCTTTAAAGAACAGGTGGTTGAATATTGCTTTGTGTAAACACTGCCTGGCATTCCATCACCGGTAACACGCCGTTTGCGGTGAGTGTGTCAGCTATGCAGTTAGAGCAAGAGGAAGCATTCCCGCTCATACCACTAAAGAATTCCCACAGGACTCCAGTGTTGCCAGGCTGATGCTAAAGATCACAACAGTAGGGAATGTGTTGTTATTGATGAATCCACGGCAATGTGCATCTCCGTGACGACCGTTGAGAGCCAGGTCAGAGTCTGAGTATCCGGAGAAGAGGACAGGGCAGAAGTTTACCTTGAGGGTGACTGTCTGCACCCCACAGTACACACTAATGTCCCTCGCCGCTGCAACACACAAACACAAGTATACAACCAAATGAGTCTCAAAACGAACGAACGAACGAACGAACGAACGAACGAACGAACGTAACTAACTAACTAACTAACTAACTAACTAACTAACTAACTAACTAGCAAATTCAAAAAGTAAGTTAAACTGACGTCCTTTTAAGGCAGGGGTCACAAACCTTTTCAAGACTGAGGGTTACCTCATGGGCATACACCCTTCATAGCACAGATCACTTTTTAGTGATGGTAATGACAATGATAGATGATACTAACAGTTATAACAGTAGAAATAGTGTAGAAGTAATAGTATGTGAACAGACTGCTCAATGGTAATTACTCCCCACAGTTGCCCCACATCTTAGAACATGCCCTGCGGTTGCCTTTTGTGGTCCTTGAGGGCGCACATGTACCGGTGGGCAACGTGTTGGTGACCCCTGTTTTACAGCAAAACTCCAAAATCTCACCTGGGAAGCGGCTGTGAAAATTGGCATCACAGTTGTAACCGTTGAATTGAGCTGCGACTGATGTGACCTTACAAAAGAGCAAAAGACTCCAAAATATGTGTTCCATCTCTGCACCTGAAAGAGAACACAAGTTGGCACTAATACCACAAAGACAAAGGCATTTAAGTCATATATCTAGGTCAGGGGTCACCGACCTTTTAGACATTGAAGGCAACCTCATGGGCACGGGGTAGTACAAAGGGCTATCCGGACCTGGTTGGTACAAATTTCCTAAATAACAAAACTGCACAATCACTTTTTAGTGATGATAACAATATTGGTTATAATAGTTATTGTAGTAGGAGTAGTAATACAATGTGAAAAGACTGCTCACCGGTAACTGTTCACACTTACAGAACATGGCCCACATTTTCGAACATGCCCCACTTGCTTGCATCGAAAGTAGTCCTTGCGGGCACACAAGTGCCGCGGGCACAGCATTGGTGACCCCTGAACTAGTATATCACACAGTTGCCAAAGTGCATTACAGCAGAGGAATTCTACTTCGAATTTTGCTTTGCTTTTAAATTATTTTGCACAATTCACTGATAATTACTGCCTTTTAGAAAGTAGAGTGGCTTATCTCAGTCTGTAAATCCTATTGTTATTTCAGACTCCCTTGTCAGATTGATGTCAATCACAGATACAGCAAGTATCATAGTTTCTGTGTTCCATCTTGCTCTAAAGCAACTCATTTTGTTATTTGGCACACCTAGTAAAGTAAAGGAGGAAAAAAAGGAGGTTGCTCACCCTATTCACTCTAGTTCCTGGAAGCCGGGGATTCAGCGGGTCTCCATATGCGTGGGGCGGATGATGGAATGACCCACACAGCATCCCTAACTCCAAAAACTAGAAACACAACTTAACAAGCAGGAAGGGAGGAAAAAGGGATTCATTATTTGAACATGTCAACAACAAAAAAAAGGAGGCTGTCTGTAGTGAACATGGGAAAATCCATCAAATATGAATGTGTTATACAAATCCTTTCACGTTGGCAGAAACATGAGCAGGTTTTGAAGTTTCCCACTCATATCCTTTCAGTCAAATTTGGCACTGTCACTGTTCACAAATGGTTTTGACACGGCAAGAGGTCCACTGTGGTGGCTGTGGGGGAATTATCTTTTCATCGCTTCCAAGACCCTGCCGTGCTGACTGAGCCTCTCCTTTCTCTCTCCCTCACTCCAGCAGTCGGGGGAGTGCAGAGCCTGTAGAGCAAACCACTGGCCCCGGGAATTAATGCCTTCCCATTCTTTGTACGCAGCAGCAGGGAAGGTGCTCGGTGGGACAATGATGCCGATCTCCTGTCTGAACTCCAAACATCCCAAAAAATTGTGTCACAGCCCTCAGATGCTTAATACTTCTTCGGTTCAATGTGGCATTGCACAATCAGAATTCAAAGGTAATTGTAGATTTTGCTGCTCTGTCCATCCAGATATGTATGAATGTTCTTTAGCAAAGTGCATTTGAGAACACTTTTGGAGGAATATACTGTGTCATTAAAGTGAGGTTAATGCATCAGAATAAACCAAAATGCTAATTATTTCAATATTGGCCTTGTGCCACCTGAAAATGACAAAATAGTGATGACATGACAAAATACTTTCTCACCTTAACAACCCAAAGTGAAACATTCTAGTGTCCATCTCTGTCCTCCCAACTTTTTTGCTACTCTTGGACGTATTTACAGTATGTGTGTCTATCATTGCATATCATCAACAGCCGGCAAACTCTTATAGCTTTCACCTCCTCAAAATTGTTTGAGGAGGTGAAAACAGGGATTAAACGTTCAAATATCTCCCTCCTCCTCTGCTCTACTCAGCTAGCAGAACCCTGTAAGACCCAACCTCAGGCGGCAAACGGCACCTTCCCATTTTTAAAGACACATAAATCTGATCAGAGAAATTGCAATCACAAGGCTTGTGAGTCGAGATGGTAATGGCCAAAGGTATGTACCGCACCGCAAAGTGATTCTCATCTAGAGTAATGCAGCACTTAATGGCCTCAATTTACAAGGTTTCTGCTGTTTCACCACATAATATTGCCGAGCGCTATCGGCATCTTGCTCTTTGAAACTGGACTACAATGCAGACTGAAGACGTAATCCTGAATTTCTCATGGTCTTCAGGGATTACGCACCTGTCGCTCTTGCTCAAGTGAACCTTAGAGAAAAGTCCTTATTGTGAGAACAATCTGCGTGTTGCACTTCCCATTGCTAAAAAAGACAGTTGAAGCAGTTGCAAGTGTAGAATATATGCAGGGTAGTAATGTTACACAAGTGTGGAGTTAGCCTTGGTGAGCAATTAGCATTAGAGCTGTTCAAAAACAACAACCGAACAGGATGTCACAGGTCATCAATCCATTTAGTATTCTAGAGAGTGGAGGGAGCAATATTGAACTGTATTTGTATATAAAAAAATTCAGAGACATCAGAGACATCCACACAGTTTCCCACACACAGTTTTTCATTACTTTTTTAAAGAATTGGAGCAAAAAGGCCAGACTTGCATACAAGTATTTACCCTGCTTGTGTGTTACACCCAGCTGGGAGGTGTGTTCTGTGTAAGGAGAGGTATGAACTGACTAAAAACTGACTAAAAGCTCTTTTAGTTGGTGATTATTGTCAGAGCCAGGAGTTGTTTTTGTCTTTGTTTTCATCCATCTCTGTGTGCTACTTTGAAATAGAGTAGAACACAGGGCATTTTCTGGGTAACCACCTGGCAGTGATATGGTTGTAGAGATCACATTATGGTTTATTTGTTGATATTTTGCCCGTTTCTCTGTAAGTCTAATGGATGAATCATGGGGTCCATACTTTTGCAGGTCCAAAATGTGGCCAAATGAGAGATAGATGGGGTCATGTTTCAAATAGTAGGTTGGCCATGCCATGGCACTCCATCAATGTCTAGCTGAAATGATGCAGATTTCAGAGAAAATAACTGCCATGTTCTCAACAGAAGCAGACAGACAGGTTGTATCATTTGGTCCAACACATTTTTCATGGCAATATACAGTCAAGTCAGTCATTGGCTCTTAATCACTATAGAATCACAATAGAATCACAATAGAATTACAGGTTTAGTATCATGAAGCTCAAATATTGTCCTTGAGCCGCAGAGGGTCAAAGCATTTGATTTGAAATTAGTTAGAGCTCTGTAATTTACTGAAACATGAAGGTCAGTTTTTATGTCCTTGAACAGCAACAGGGTATTTAGACAAAATATTAGCTGTGGTGTTCAAATCAGAGGAAGTGTAAGTCTTTACAAGGTCAAAATGTGTCGTGGCAGAAAAAAGGTTGGGAAACATTGGTCTAAAGCAGGGGTTAGGCTGGGAGAAGGAAAGTTTTCGCATCTACTCTTGACAGCCACAGTACTTTATCATGCAGCAAATACAGCGTTGGCAAATTGGGTCAATACAAAGTCAGCTCCAGCTTGGCGCAGAGCTGTAACCTGTCGGCATCTGTGGGGCTTCAGAGAAGAGTTATGCCAATAAGAAGGTTTCACCTCTTTCAGGCATGCAGCAAAGCATTTAGTTATTTTCCCAAGGCATAGCTACAGTATGGGGTTTTAAGAGCCCCCATAATGGTTGTCAACCACTGGTCTACAGGATTATCAATTGTGTGTTCCAAATGGGCAAAACTAACCCTCCAGTGGGTCCACGCAATGACTTAGGCGATGTTCACATTGAACGTAGTGGCTCCCAATCCAGATACTTTGCTTAGATCTGATATTTTCATGATTGTAAATTTTGGCTCATGTCAGCTTTACAGAGTTGAGATTGATCTTGCTGTCAGCCTAAATTAAGCCACTCCTCCAAGTCATGTTAACACTCAAATTCCTTTAGACATTGGCTGAGGACGTGGGGTTGCATCCACTTTCAACTCTTGCCTTTTAATCAAACCTGATCCGAAAGCTCACCACAACTCCTTTGAAAGCCTTGTTCTTAGCTTGTCACACCCTGCCTGGAAAGAACTGCAGCCTATCTTATTTGTTACTGTATAATGTACTGCAAGCTCACTGGGAATGACGCTCAATGCCATTGCTCCTCTAAAAAAGGTAAAAGATAAAAGTCAAGTCAAGTCAATTTAATTTGTATAGCATCAAATCATGAGAGAGAGAGAGAGAGAGAGAGAGAGAAAGAGACAGAGACAGAGACAGAGACAGAGACAGAGAGAGGGATAGGGATGCACAGATGTATGCCAATCAGGAGCGTGACCAGGATGTTTGGAGGTCTGTCATCACTGGTCGTGATCTAGTCACGGGCTGTGGGTAAATAAAGCACAAGATAGAGACTCTACGAAAGAAGCCCAATTAGTAACATGCATTTACCAGACATGGATGCAGGTGAGGGATGGGTGCAAGTGAGGCGTAGAGCAGTGTTTTCCAACCAGTGTGCCGAGATGTCATTCGATGTGCCGTGGACAAAGTAGTAATGTGCCCCCTATTCTACTCTTACTGATTTTAGGGTTGACCAATAACCCTGTGAAAAGGAAAGTTTTTAGCTCACTCTTAAAAGCAGTGTGGGTATCCACCCGTCGGACTGAAGCTGGAAGATGGTACCAAAGGACAGGAGCCTAAAGGCTCTGCCCTCTATTCTACTCTTACTGATTTTAAGAATCACCAGTAACCCTGCGTTTTCGGATCGCTGAGCTTGGGTTTGATAAGGCACAATCAGCTCTTAAAGATATGATGGTGCCTGATTATTGTGCCTTGTAAGTGAGGAGGAGACTTTTAAATTCTATTCTCGATCTTATAGGCAGCCAGTGCAGAGAAGCAAACACTGGGGAGATGTGGTCTCCTTTCTTAGTTCCTGTCAGTATACGTGCTGCAGCATTCTAAACCAGCTGGAGAGACTTCAGTGTCTTGTTGCTACAGCCTGCTAATGAAGAATCATTGTAATTCAGCTTGGAGGTAAAAAAAAACATGAATTAGTTTTTCAGCATCCTTCAATGACAGCATGTGCCTAACCTTAGCGATATTAGGTAAGTGAAAGAAGGCATTTGTTGACATTTGTTTAAAGTGAGCATTCAGTGACTAATCTTGATAACTCCCAGATTTTTTACGATGGTGATGGAGGCCAAGGTAAAGCTATCCAAAGTAGCGATATCAATACATAATGAGTTTCTGAGCTTGGCCAGATGGTTGGTTTCCTCAGGCTTCACTCATAGACACAGTTGTATATCATCAGCACAGCAATAAAAGTTGAGAAAGTGTTTCCTCATGATACCATCAAGAGGAACCATACATTGGGTGAACAGAATTGGTCTAGCGCATAGCTCTTTACGGAACTCCATGTTTAACCCTAGTGTGATCAGTAGACACGTTGTGCACATGTACAAACTTATGTCTATCTGAAAGATATGACTTAAACCAGCTGAAGGCAGATCCTTTGATTTTGATAAGATCTTCTAGCCTCTGCAAAAAGATATGATGCTCCATGGTGTGAAATGCGGCACTGAGATCTAGAAGAACGAGCACAAAAATGAGAGCCTTGTCTGAGGCAATGAAGAGGTAATTTGTGACCTTCACCAGTGCTGTCTTGGTGATGCATTCTGAAAGAACTGACAGAAATTCCTCAAATAAACTATTGTTCTGCAGGTGGTCCTATAAATGTTTGGCTACAACTTTCAACCACCTGTCAACCACCAGTTGCTTCTATGGAGGAAGATCTAATCAGGAGATCTTACATTTTTTAAAGAACTGCTTTAAACTCATTGAAGTCATTTCTGTTACAGATTTCAGTTTGTATATGTTAACCATATATCCTCTATGCACACTTGGATTAGACATGGAGTGCCACAGGATTCTGTGCTTGGACCGATTCTGTTCACGCTGTATATGTTTCCTCTAAGGCAGCATTATCAGGAAACACTCTATGAATTTTCATTGTTATGCAGTTGATACACAACTGTATCTATCAATGTATCCTGACGAAACTAACCAACTAGCTTAATTCCAGGCTTGCTTTAAGGACAAAAAACAGTGGATGACTTGTAATTTTCTGTTCCTGAACTCAAATAATCTGAGGTTATTGTCATTGGTCCTGAAATCAGTAATGATATAGCTACTCTGGATGACTTAACCTTGGCCTCCAGCACCACTGTAAGAAATTTAAGTGTTATCTTTGATCAAGATTTGTCATTCAACTCACATGTAAGATGAATGTCAACAACTGCCTTCTTTCACCTCCGCCAAGGTTATGCACATGCTGTCATTTTAAGATGCTGAAAAAGTGATTCATGCTTTTATCAATTCCATGTTGGATTACTGTAATTCTTTATTATCAGTCTGCAGCAATTAGTCACTAAAGCCTCTCCAGCTGGCTCAGAATGCTGATGACGCGTATTGATGGGAACTAAAAAAAGAGATCACATCACAACATCAGTGTTATCTCCTCATGATCAGGCACCGTCATATCTCCAAGAGCTGATGGTGCTTTATCATCCAACCAGAAATCTGCCATCACAGAACATAGGGCTACTTGTTATTCCTAGAATAAGAAGTAGAATAGGAGGCATAGCCTTTCACTATCAGGCTCCTCTCTTATGGAACCATCGTCCAGTTTCAGTCCGGGGGCGGACACCCTCACTACTATTACTACTATTAGAGTGGGCTTAAGACTTTCTTTTTCAATAAAGGTTATGGTCAAACCTAGTTATGCAGCTATAGATTTGGACGGCTAGGGGATCTCTCATGGTGCTCTGAGGCTCCTTCCTTTCCTCCTCCTCTCTCCCCTCCTCCTCTCTCACCTGTATATGTCAATGTTTATTTCGTGCATGTCACTTACTTGGCTTCTCCCCAGGAGTCTTTATCACGCGACAAGTCATGACTGACGCACTTCTGTGATGATGAACCGCCAAAGCTTCTGGGCACTGCTTCTGAACCACATGCTGTGTTTATATTTACACATACTGTATCTACATACACTTCTTATATGCTAAATTCAATTGTGACTAATGTGACTAAATTAAGGTCACCATTTTCAAGTACTGTTGTGCACCTGTATACTTCTCTCTCTTTCTCCTGCAACCCAACCACTCTCTCTCCCTCTCTCATTCTCTTTCATCCATACCCATCAAGGCAGATGGCCATCCATTTGCAGCTTGGTCTGCCCGAGGTTTCTTCCCACTAAAGGGGGGTTTTCCTCGCCACTGTCACCGTAGTGCTTGCTAATAAGGGAAATGTGTTGAATCTTTTTCCAACTTTATCTTGGAAAATGCCTTGAGATATCCTGTGTTAAAATTTGACACTATACAAACAGAAATTAATTTAATTTAATGAAAAATCAAATTGAAATGTGATATGGACACTCTGTGTCTGTGATTGCTTTGAATAATATTGGATCCATCAGAATCATATCTGAATTTCAGACCATATATGAAAGTGTCCTGCATTGATTTGGAATATAATCGGATTGGTGCCTCTCAGACTATCAGGAAACTTCAGACGTGAGTCACATATGGGCTAAAAAAATCACATTTGGGCTACTTTTGGAGTGAGAGCTAAGCCTTTGTTTAGAGTGAAAATTTCAGAGGAACTTCACAACCAAAGAAACAAGCTATGGAAAACCCTACTGAGATACATCCCCAGGGACGCCCGAGAAGGGGGGAGGATGAGCAACCCAAAAGGACGGATAAATAGGTACTGACCCACGCGAACGGAAAAACAACGTAGAGTACAGTCTGTTCATGTGGCAAAGTCTGCAAGAACCGGCATGGCCTGAAGATCTACCAGCCAAAATGAAATGTTTGACGGGAAAGCAGGTGGTGCAACACACAGGTCCAGTACCTGGTGAGGCGCAGGAGGAGCAAGGCCGGGAGTCAATCCACAGTGCCCAGACCCTCCACGCTCCACAAGCCTCAGCCCATGCAAAACTTTCAGAACATTGCCAGGTCATGTGGCCTGCTGCCAACAACGAAGGAGAGTGGCTCCAGTTTGATGAAGATTTGGATCGAGTTCTCAAAGCTACAGCAAGGGTAGATGCAGACCAGAAGCTGCAGGTGACGTCCGCAATGATCGTCAGCATTTGAGCTGAAACACACGCGAGGTGAAGATCAGCCAGCTTCGGAAGGAGCTTAGACTGCTTGGGCGGCAGTTTAAGTGGGCGAGGGAGGAGGAGAAGGCCGGGCTGGCAGAGCTCTACAGCATCCTGAGGAAAAAATTCACCACTATTTGTCGAGCCGAGTGGCTTAGGAGGAGAGGGAGGGAGAGAGCCAGGTAACGTGCTGTGGGTAATTGCAGAGGTCATCGGCACAGGGATCTCCACCAGCAAACACACCAGCCAACAACCAGCAAGGCCGTCCATCACCTTTGTTAGGACTGGGGAGAAGCCACAGCAGTGCCAGAGCTAAGCAGGGGGGCTGCTGACAACAGCTAAGGACTGGCAGCTGGAGGTCGACCTATGTAAGCAGCTGAAATTCCCAGAGAACATTGCAGAGACCACACTCAGGCCAGACATGGTCTTGGTGTCAGTAACAACAAGGCAAGTGGTCCTGCCTGAGTTGACTGTTCCATGGGAAGACCAGATGGAGGAGGCATTTGAGAGGAAGAGGACCAAGTACAAGGAGCTGGCAGGAGAATGCTGAGACAGGGGATGGAGGACCATCGAGGTCGGATGCAGGCCAGTCCCTCATCAGGGCAATGAAAATGGTATGATGTTGTAAGACACGAAACACCCAGTGAACCTAGGTCACATCACTGATGATGTGTCTAAGTTTCACAGAATGTGTATATTGAAACACATCCACTGATGTCAAACTGCTCTCCTAATTTCGGCGAGCATAGCACTCGGGCCCTGTGAATCTGTCTGATAACCTTCTCGATGCTGAAGAAGTTGGCTAGAGTTGCTGTACCTGAAAGAGGGGGGTTTACAGCCAGATTCTGACGCTGTTGGGAATCTAAGGCGTGCTGATCTTCTTTGTCTGAGACAGCGACTCACAAGTGTCTGGTGTGGTGTGAGAAATTATCCAATTTCATGGCGGACATGGAATCACTCCCACCTCACTGTCCAGGAGAATCCAAAGTGAGCATCAGAATCGGATTAGGCAAAGATTTCATGTACCTAAATGTTTTGAGACTTTTGGAAACTCCTGAGATCTTAGGTTTCACGATGAAGTCTAACTGATAAAGCGATACTCGTGAAATGTTTGATTTGGTCATTTGTTTTCTTTATTTCTGATTCATGATATGCAAAAAGCTGCAGCCGTATTTTTTGTTAGAAACTACAGGAAAACCCTGAAATTTCTATTATTTATGTGATTACGCTATGAATCCTCTTGTCCTCAGTTCACTTGTGATGAAATAGGTCTGTACTTGTCCACTCAACTAAAATGGGTTTGAGGTCCCAAATCTGCACAGCGGGGACATTTACTGTCTTGTCCATAGACTTCCATGGGGGTCACTGCACCTATGGGCTGCTTGACACAGTTCCCAGGGAGGAGTTAGGGGGATTCAGTGCCTTGCCCCAGGACATTTTGGTGGTTGCCTGTCAATCACCAGCAAGGACCAGATACTTGTCCCGAAATACTTAGATCAGCTGCCTCTGCCTCGAGCTGCATGCTAAGAGATGAGGATGACTTCAAAGGGGCTGCTGGAGTTTGATGACAGACTGTTGGCTGATGATTGAGGTGAATACAGTGAGAGGCAGAGAGCTACCTAACAATTTTACAGTTTGTCACCTGTGACACACCCTTGAGGAAAACGAGGTTGAATCTACGGTAAATGAGCCAACAGCAACCAAAGGAAAGCAACAATTAAGAGAACACAATTGGCCTGATACGGACAAAGGGGAGCAGCATAAAACTTCACCAGAATTTCATTGAGAAGTTGCGATGCAGTTGGCAGGAATGTTGCTGCAATGGCAGCAGCAGCGGCAGCCTTTGTTACATGTGTTTGCGAAATGTGTTGTCTTTTTATTGTTGGGGAGCATTTGGCAAAGTATTTATGCAGTAATCGTCATGCAGTGTAGTTTTACACAGAGCACAAACTTGGAAAACAATAATTTTGTCTAATCCCTAATAATCACCATTCTCCCCTCTATTCGGAATGAATGTGTGCGAGTTTCCTAAGCTCCATTGCTGTCCAGAAATATTAAGATAACTCCTCATCAATCTTGTCACATAACTGTTAATTGATCATTATTTCAGCCCTCGTTGATGATTATATTTTGTATTCTTTGAAAATCTGTGTGAATGCCCGAACATAGTCACTCACAGTTATTCAATGTCCTGATGAGTTCAGTCATCCTTCAAAAAGACACAAAACCCTAACTACCGGGGTCTTGTCGTGTTCTTTACGCTACATCAAAAAAAAAAAGTTGGCCAAGTGACTCTATGTGACCCAATGTTTTGAAAGTCCTTTACCTGTGTGTCACATGGACGTGAAGTCCAATACATGCTCAAGTGCCTAGACTGTGAAAAATCAGGTTACTGCTGTGGTGAATGGAAATGTTAGTAGGTCAAGTGCATCTATAGGCCATCAACAAGTGGAAAGACACAATTCAGACAAGACTTGTGAGTCCAGCAAGAATGAGGCATTTTGTGGAACTGCAATAAAGAAATTGCAGTGGTCTCTTTTGCCAGAGAAAAGATCTTGGGGTCCTTTATCTGGGGTGAAATCAATCTAGACTGTGAGCCATCACCCCGACCCTCTTCGCAGGTTGAATGGCACACAAATCATTTTGCAACTCTGACAAAATGAAAGGGCTTTTCTCAGGGCCTTTGTTGGCTGAAATGTCATCGCTTGGCATGCATACAAATAGTCCAAGTTTTAGCGTGGTTTCCACTGTCCCTCAGAGAGTATCCATGTGTATTTGCTGTCATACCCATTATATGCAGGACAGAGGTGCACGTATCCATCCCATGCATGGGTGAGATACATATTACAGTAGAAGGATGTGGGTTTCTGACTTGTCCTCGTGTACCTCCCTCATACATTGTTATTGGCTGAGCAAATAAACAAATAAACATGTAACAAAGTCTACCAACCAAAGAAAACGTGCAGATGTGGATTCAATTCTAAGAAATTATTAAGGACTAAGGCCTTGGAACCGAATCAAGAAAATGTCTGTACTTAAAAAGTTATATTTGATGGAGTCAATCACTCTGTTTGTAAAGAACAAAGTGTACATTCCAGATGCAACTCCCACAAACTTTAATTTCACTTCAGCTGTCTCTCTCTGTCACTCCTTCTCTCTCTCCTGCTTTACCTATTTCTTTATACACACAATATGTGTATATGTCTCTGTATGTATACAGACATACAAATAAATACGATTTATAGATGTGTACACCTATATATGGAGATGTATATATATAAAACATATATGTATGTGTGTATATAAGTGTATGTGTATATATAAATATAAATAGATAAATATATACATATAGTGGGGCAAAAAATAATTTTGTCAGCCATCAATTGTGCAAGTTCTCCCACTTAAAAAGATGATGACCTGTCATTTTCATCACAGGTACACTTCAAATATGAGAGACAGAATCGAGGGGAAAGAATCCAGGAAATCAAATCATACGATTTTTAATGAAGTAATTGGTAAATTCCACGGTGTTTGGTCACCTACAAACAAGCAAGATTTCTGGCTCACACAGACCTCTAATTTTTTCTTGAGGAGACTCCTCTGTCCTCTGCTCGTTACCTGTATTAGTGGCACTTGTTTGAACTTGTCATCAGTATCACTTGTTATCAGTAAGACACCTGTCCATAACCTCAAACAGTCACACTCAAAACTCCACTATGGCCAAGACCAAAGAGCTGTCAAAGGACACCAGACAAAAAAATTGTAGACTTGCACCAGGCTGGGAAGACTGAATCTGCAAGAGGAAAGGAGCTTGGTGTGAAGAAATCAGCTGTGGGGGCAATTGTTACATCATGGATGACATACAAGACCACTGATAGTCTCCCTCCAACTGGGGCTCCAAGCAAGATCTCACCCTGTGGGGTCAAAATGATCACAAGAATGGTGAACAAAAATCCCAGAACCACATTGGGGCACCTAGTAAATGGCCTGCAGAGAGCTGGGACCAAAGTAACAAAGGCTACCATCAGTAACACACTACGCCACCAGGGACTCAAATCTTGCAGTGCCGGATGTGTCCCTCTGCTTAAGCCAGTACATGTCCGGGCCCGTCTGAAGTATGCTAGAGAGCGTTTGGATGATCCAGAAGAGGATTGGGAGAATGTCATGTGGTCAGATGAAACCAAAATAGAATTTTTTGGTGAAAACTCAACTTGTCATGTTTGGAGGAGAAAAAAATGCTGAGTTGCATCCAAAGAACACCATACCTGTTGTGAAGCATGGAGGTGGAAATATCATGCCTTGGGGACAAGGACGACTGAGAGATATAACGGAAAGAATCAATGGGGCCATGTATTGTGAGATTTTGAGTGAAAACCTCCTTCCATCAGCAAGGGCATTGAAGATGAGATGTGGCTGGGTCTTTCAGCATGATAATGATCCCAAACACACCACCTGGGCAACAAAGGAATGGCCTCGTAAGAAGCATTTCAAGGTCCTGGAGTGGCCTTGCCAACCTCCAGATCTCAACCCCATAGAAAATCTTTGGAGGGAGTTGAAATTCCATGTTGCCCAGTGACAGCCCCAAAACATCACTGCTCTAGAGGAAATCTGCATGGAGGAATGGGCCAAAATACCAGCCACAGTGTGTAAAAACGTTGTGAACTCTTACACAAAACATTTGACCTCTGTCATTGCCAAAATATGGGCACATAACAAAGAATTGAGATGAACTTTTGTTATTGACCAAATACTTATTTTCCACCAAAGTTTGGAAAAAGAAAAAAAAATCAGACAATAAGATTTTCTGGATTTTTTTCCTCATTTTGTCAAGTGTACCTATGTTGAACACTACAGGCCTCTCATCTTTATAAGTGGAAGAACTTGCACAATTGGTGACTGACTAAATACTTTTTTGACCCACTGTGTGTGTGTGTGTGTGTGTGTATATATACAGTATATACAGTATATATATATATGTATATATATATATATA
>OMPJ01041095.1:0-10383 GCA_900312935.1 Carapus acus
GAGAGAGAGAAGAGAGAGAAAGAGAGGGAGGGAGAAAGAGGGAGGGAAAGAGAGAGAGAAAGAGAGGGAGGGAGAGAGGGAGAGAGAGAGAGGGAGAGAGGAAGACAGAGAGAGAGAAGGAGTGAGAGAGAGAGAGAGGAGAGAGAGAGAGAGAGAGAGGAGAGGAGAGGGGATGAGGGGGAAGGAGCCGAGGGGGAGGAGAGTGAGGAGAGTAAAATAAAGAAAGAGAGAGAGAGACAGACAGACAGACAGACAGACAGACAGACAGACAGACAGATAGATAGATAGATAGATAGATAGATAGATAGATAGATAGATAGATAGATAGATAGATAGATAGATAGATAGATAGATAGATAGATAGATTGGAGGGAAACACTCCAATCCCTGAAGTGGCTGTTTGACCTCCACCTTTGTGACTTTCGGCTCTTTTTCGATTTTACAAGTCCAATGTACTGATGCCGCACTTTATCCACTGTGATGGTCTTTGATAAGATTATGTATTAACTCTTTATCTAATAATGTCCCCTAGTGCAGCTGATCTTGTCGACATAAACAGTGATAATCCATGATTGAAATACTGTAGTTGTGAGAGCAGATTGAGATAGAGGTTGCGCAACTTTCTCGCACAATGAAGGCACAAGTCAAATTAGAGTTAATTCTTTATTTTCCAAATGTCTTGCAAAGATAACAAATACAGTGTTGACATTATAAATTATTTGCGGAATCATTTTGCATCCATCGCAATCGCCCATCCATCTAGCCACCCATCCATCAGTCCATACTCCATCCATCTTCTTCACGTTCTTGATACCAGACAGCTGACAGGTTGAATGTGATAACAGAAAATAAGCACTAATTCTCTCGCAAAATGCGCCATCACAAGAAGTATTGGTGGTGTAGCACCTCCCCAGCGTTGCTCTCACTCCTTTGGCTGGATGGGAACTTCTGTTTTGACCAGCGATGAAATATCTGCGGAGGGAAAACACAGTTGCCGTTCGCGTCTGCGTGACATCTGAGTTTGGATTCGGCTTGACGAGCAACCGGGCACTCACCCCCAAAGTCGGCGAAGATGATCAAGTCGTCGTTCTTGAGATAATTACGCCGCCTGAGGTCGAAGTGTTTGACGAAGTTCCTCCATCCCCACGACGGTCCTCTGAAGCAATCGCAGGAGGCGTCGTGGAAGCCCACTTTGGAGGGATGGTCCCAGCGATGCTGTCCATCGGGCACTTACAGGGTTAGGGTTAGAGTTAGGGTTGAGTATATGGGAGCAAAAACAGACAAAGACGGAATGTTAGGTACAACAAATCAGCATCAACGTCATGGTTGTGGGTTGGATGCCAGGGAAACAAACTCTCGGCTCATCCAGAAATCAGGAGGTTCAATTCAAGGCATTAGCTGCTCCCCAACATTGACGACTTACTCCGACTCAGGTCAGTCGTGAGACTTCGGGCCGTGGACATCCTCAGCTTGACGTCCGGGTCTTGATCCATCACCACCAAGGTGGCCTGTCGGTTGACTACCGGCCACTGCATCACCACGTCGTTCTCCCCGCTGGCCACGTGGAAGTAAAGGGCCGTGTATCCGCCCGTGAAGTCGCTGTAGCTGGAAATGGGGATGACGCGGATCCCGTAGGCGTAGCCCTCCGGGCTGTAGAAGATGGGGCTGTCGATGGTCGTGGTGTTGTCGGCCGTATCGAGGATCTGGGTGAAGTTCTGGATCCTCCAGACGGCGTTCGGGCAGCGGGTTTCCGTCAGGGTGACGTCGTCGACGAAAATGCCCCCCGAGGACGCTGCGGGGTCACCCCGAGCGGCCTGGAAGGCGTAGCGGAACTTCACGTCCACCTCGATGGGGACGTGTGCGATTTTCCACGTGTGGTCCGAATCCGCTGAGTGACAGAAAGAAAACGTAAAGCAAAGACAGAGAGACCGCACAATGCTACGATGGTCTAGTTGGCGTAAGAACATCTATTACCGTGGAAGGTGTGTATTTTCTTCATTTTGCGGACAGTGCCCGTGCCGTCGTCCATCTTGACCCACACCACCAGCCTGTCCTTGGGACCTCCCGTCATCTTGTAGAAGAACTGCAGACATTGGACGTTCCTCTTGGGGTAAAGGGTCCGCGACTCCAGCAGCGCGGACTCCTGAGCTTTGCCGGTGTTGGTGTTGAAGTGCATGAAGTAACCAGCGTCTGAAAAAAAACACAAAATACAGGTTTGATCCTTTCATGAGACTCACGCTTGGGTCTCAATCGTCTATGTCCTTCAAGCTGTGAGAGACCTCTGCATTTTCCAAGCATCGTGTGATCCTCCGAGCCCGCCACGCCTTTGACGCGGGACCAGTCGGCGTCGTCGGCCGAAGCCTGGATCATGCCGCAAATGCTGGCGTACTCGAAGGAACACTGGTCCAGCATTGTGAGCGGAGCGGCTGGAGGGGAGGAAAGAACAAGGGATGAGAAGAGGGATGAATCTACGGCGCTGCCTTTAGTTGAAAATCTGAACTTAATTTAACACTTGGATGGACAACCTCTCAATACCTACACTCATTTTTGACCCCAGTTCAAAATATTGAGAATTTCCTCAAAATGAATGAAAACATAAATAAAGAAAAATATAGCCTCATGTCACAATATGAATATATTAAAATTTTTCTTTTTAAAGATTTTGAAGAAAAACAACCCCTGAGATTATTTTTGACCCCATGTGTGCATCTAAAGGTTAAATGTGAGACCGTCTTCTTACAGCAGTTGTACATCCGATTGAGCCTCAGCGTGTCCAGCTTGCTGAAATCCAGGTACTGGCCAATGATTTTGTAGAATTCTGGGATTTTAGTGGTGATGGTGGGCACGCTTTCGTTCTTGTTGAAGGAGAAGGGGCGGTAATGCATGATGGATTCGTAGTCGTACGGCGTGTTTTGGTCGGTGATGAAGCTGTCGTCGTATTTGTTGAAGTTGTGCTCCAGGCCTGGGGAGAGGACGAGGAGAACAAGGGGATAGGGAAAAGGGGGGTTGATGTCCTATGAAGAAATATTACCCAAAGTGTAAAAGGTGCACCAATGCACAGATTGTACCTGGTGTCACCTGATCCAACCAAATATCAACGTAATCGTCTCTGTCCGTGCGCGACTGCTCGTGGTAAAAGCCCAGAGCGTGAAGGAGCTCATGTTCGATGACAGCTTTGTGGTCGCACCCCGACCCCAGAGACAGAATCTGGCCGATCTTCTGGTCGCCCACGCTGGAGAAACATCTGCGGCAGACATAGAAGGGGAGCGCTCACACAAGTAGGAAGTAGGAAGTAGGAAAGGAAAGTTGCGATGGAGAAAGGAAGAATTCGCTCCTACCCTCCTCGCTTCACAAACTTGATATAGGACTTCTCACCCTCGTAGGGTTTGAAGTCGATGCAGGATTTTAAGCGGTACATTTCAAAGGCTTGGTGGACGCATCCTTTGGCGTTCAGGTCTGAGATGAGAATGAGTATTGGGAGCAGAAATAAAGAAAAAAGTAAGCAATTGCGAAGATTTCTTTCATTGCAAAAGAAACTACAGGGAAATTCTTAAATAAATCTTACCCAGGTCGTCACCCAGGATGTACGGGATGGGAAATATCCATCTGTATTTTTTGTCTACCAACGCATTGCGTCCTTCCTGTGTACCAGGGATGATGAGAACATTGAAAAGAAGGCTTCCTTGGCTAATAGGTTCATCTCATCAAGGAAAAGCAGACGTAAAACTTAAACATCCTCCCCAAAAACAACTCACCGGCAGCAAAATGTCTCCTTCAAACAGGCGGACATCTGAACCTGCAGCAACAAATGCAGATGGAATCAGAGTCTCAAAAATATCTGAATAACCCCAGATAGAGACTCTGATGTACATTTATCTATCTATCTATCTATCTATCTATCTATCTATCTATCTATCTACCTTTTTATTTTTTTTATTCAAATTGAAAATGATGTAAGAAGAATAATTGTTTTTGTCGATGTTGCTCCTGCTCCTGCTGTTGCTGTTGTTGTGATGATCACTGTCACATTTAGAACAATTAATTGTGAGAGTAACAGTTATAGTGGCATTAAAATTCTGTATGTTTTTTAGATTTTCTATTGACCACATTATCTATTATAAACATTGATGCACATAACATACAAAGACACAGACTCTCACGCACACACATGCACACCACAGCAGAGTGGCGCAGCGGAAGCGTGCTGGTCGATGGATCGAAACCATCCTCTGCTATAATAAGTCCTTTTTTTTAATTTCGATACATATTTACATACATAATTACATACATACACACACAGACACACATACACACAAATACGTACATACAGCAGAGTGGCGCAGCGGAAGCGTGCTGGGCCCATAACCCAGAGGTCAATGGATCGAAACCGTCCTCTGCTAGCGAGTCCTTTTTTTTAATTTCGATACATACATACATTCATACATACATACATACATACATACATACGCACACACACACAACCATAAATACTTTTATACTTACATGCCTAAAGACAAACACTCGCATACATACATACATACATACATACATACATACAGTACATACATACGCACACACACACACAAACATAAATACTTTTATACTTAAATGCCTAAAGACAAACACTCGCATACATACATACATACATACATACATACATACATACATACATACATACATACATACATACATACATACATACATATATGCATACATACAGCAGAGTGGCGCAGCGGAAGCGTGCTGGGCCCATAACCCAGAGGTCGGTGGATCGAAACCATCCTCTGCTAGCTAGTCTTTTTTTCTTTATTTCGATACATTCATACATACATACATACATACATACACACACACACATACATACATACATACTTACATGTGTACATACACTCGCATACACATACTGTACATACATACATACATACATACCCACACAAACAAACAAACAAACATACATACATACACACACACACACAAACACACACACACACACATACATACACTCGCATACACTCTCATACATACGTACATACAGCAGAGTGGCGCAGTGGAAGCGTGCTGGGCCCATAACCCAGAGGTCGGTGGATTGAAACCATCCTCTGCTAGCGAGTCCTTTTTTTTTAATTTCGATACATACATACATTCATACATACATACATACATACGCACACACACACAACCATAAATACTTTTATACTTACATGCCTAAAGACTAACACTCGCATACATACATACATACATACAGTACATACATACGCACACACACACAAACATAAATACTTTTATACTTACATGCCTAAAGACAAACACTCGCATACATACATACATACATACATACATACAGCAGAGTGGCGCAGCGGAAGCGTGCTGGGCCCATAACCCAGAGGTCGGTGGATCGAAACCATCCTCTGCTAGCTAGTCCTTTTTTTCTTTATTTCGATACATACATACATACATACATACATACACACACATACATACATACATACTTACATGCGTACATACACTCACATACATATACTGTAAATACATACATACATGCATACCCACACAAACAAACAAACAAACATACATACATACATACATACATACATACACACACACACACACACACACACACGCATACATGCATACACTCGCATACACGCATAAATACATACAGCAGAGTGGCGCAGCGGAAGCGTGCTGGGCCCATAACCCAGAGGTCGATGGATCGAAACCATCCTCTGCTATAACGAGTCCTTTTTTTATTTTGATTCATGGATAATTGAAGTAATGTATCAATCAAGTATCTACCTAGACACAGTACGTGAACTAATGCACGTATAGACACACTTATACCCGCACACGCATGGGCATACATACATTAATACATACAAACATACATACATACTGTACTTACATACACACATGCACAAACATAGATACTTTCACATACACACACACAAACATACACAACATATAAACAGACAGATAGATTGGTCATCCCAAGCTGTGTCGCAAATTTTGAGGTGCCATGGCTCACCCAAGTTGAGGAGGGCGTTCTCGTCCTCCGCATGCTCGAACACCTCTGCAACATAAAACAGCACAAACGGCTCATGTAGAAGCCCACTTAAGCCGGAAAGCTACACACAGCTTGCACACATCTGAGGCTTGACTGTGCAGCTGAACATACCGTACACCTCTGGGGAGCCATGGGTCTGCAAAACACAAGAAACACACAATAGCAGAGGGGATGCGGGACATTCAAGTCAAGTGTTTTGTACATGGCTCTAAGTCAGAATCACAGGAAAGGTGGAACACTCACTGTGAGTACGGCGACGAGCGCCAGCAATCCGCACGATAGCGCACTCTTCATCGCTGCGTGGAGTGAAAGCCTGAGGCTTTGTCGGCTTTGGTTTAAAACGTGCACATGCACGGGACGGAACCTTTGACCTCTTTCATAAAAGTTTATGTCGCCTGTAAAAAGTGACTTATCCACCTCGACCTTCAGCTGTTACTGATTGGTCTGCTGGCATCAGGGGTGAGTAGATTTGCCAAACGTTGCTCCAGTTTGACAAAAAGTCATTCAGGTGAAAGTAAAAAACGTGCGGTGAAAAAAAGCACTCAGTACTGTAAGTACTGTACACACCTTCCTACCCAACTCCATAACTTACACAGATATTTATACAATATTTAGTAGAGGGGAAAGTTTGGAAGAGTGAGCACATCTGGTGGCAGGGAAGTTTTTCCTTCACAAAAACATTTTTTTAGGGTGTGTGAGATGATTAGAAATGGCATGGCATGGCATCTACACCATGGTAAAGTAAAGCAAGATAAAGGTAAAGAAGGACGAGTTAAGAGAAGCGGGCCGATGAGGTGCTGCGTTCAGCTCCACGTGTACGACCAGGCAGGCGTGAGGAGGTCGTAATACTTCAGTTAGGCCACAAGAGGGCAGCATTGCTCCAAGTTACCTTTCTTTAGGACAGTAAAAGAACGGAGTCGCTGTCAAATAGGTCAAAGCGTACGGACGTATATCGGTGAGGTGTTGGGGAGAATGTTTCTCACCTGACATCAGTAAGTAAGTAATAGAATTAGTTAGTATTTTACATTTTACATTGGAAAAACGGGACTGAATGTGATTTTATTCTTTCTTTGGTTCGGTTCACGTGACCCGGAAAGTTGGCACTTCGGCCACTATCTGTCGTTAGTGAATGAAGGAATATGATACTGGTGATTCCACTGACACCTGCTGGTTAAAGTCAGTACTGCACCGTTTTAACTTCCCTTTTAAAGTCAAAAATTAAACGATTTTGGTCACGCAATCCTCTCAACCAAACATTGATATTGCTTTGGTGTTTTTTCGCGAGTTGTCTCATCGTAGTCATGGCAAGATGTCTTAACAGCACTTCGGTGTTTGGTGCTGCGTTTGTCAGAGACGATTCGAAAGCGAGGCGAACGAAACAGTTTTTCGGGTAAAGCTGCACGTAGGCGCGCAGCGAAGTCTGATAGGAGAATAAATCCACCATTCAGATATGAATTATACGCTCATTTGGTGATTTATAAATCATATTTTCTCAAAATGTGAAAGCGCAGACGAGGTGGCCGAGTGGTTAAGGCGATGGACTGCTAATCCATTGTGCTCTGCACGCGTGGGTTCGAATCCCATCCTCGTCGGGCTTCTATGATTTTATCTCGTTTTGTTTTCCCGAGATTTGAGAATGTGGAGAAAACGATTAATACTAGTGCCTTATCTAGGCAAATATCACACAAATACTATCGAAAATAAATCTAAATTTCCAGCTCATAACACAATTATATCTTCACTCTCTGTTTATCACACTCTACATAATGCAAGACAGGTACATTCAAGTTTGTTATACCTGAAGCGAAAAAGACAAGGTCAGCACACCCTCAGTTCTTTGGGTTTTTTTTCGTGACACCGCTTATGAGTGAGGAAAACAAATTCACCATACAAATGTGACAACAAAGGAATGATTGAAACAGCTGTTGGGGAGACTTGGCCTGACACAGTCACACTTTTCCCCGAGCTAACTGGAGTTAATCTTCGGCTTGATAGCCTTTGTTGTGGCAGCCTTTATCTGAGTCTTTGAGTCTCTCATCCAGGCTCCTCGGCCTCCCAGTCGTTGTCCACATTGTTCCCGTGGCACCGTAAGAACTCCGGTCCCCTGTTTCAGAAAGGTGAATAGTCTCCCTGTGTCCCCCCTCTGAGGACACTGTGGTTTGATTCTGCAATTTCTGCAAAGATCATCACAGAGGTTAGCAAAGAGTTGCTAGCTAAACCTTTGGTCTGGTAACACTGGTCTCACCTTCTCCTGGTCTCGGTGGTATTGGTCGATGGCGTACTGGTACTTGGCGGCCCTCAGCCCGAGCAGGCCCGCGAATTTCTCCCCAAGGAAGTCACAAGCTGTGGACAGAGGGGACACAGGAAGACGTCCCACATGACTCTTTCTGGCTGCCTTGCGGCTTGTCAAGCCATTGAAATCGGAATTAGAATGTCGTACTCATCAGTGACATCCTCCCCACCAGAACGACCACAGTCTTCCACGAGGACTTCGCCTGATGTGGGGGAAAAAGAAGTGATATGTGGTGTTTGTGTGAATCGACGAAAATTTTCAATTAAAAAACATTTTTTTGAGGTGTCTCACTCGCTCCGAGAAGGTGGGTTCTGTCTCCTCATCCTCACTTCCGTCTTCGTCCTCCTCCAGCGTCTCCCCACTGGAAAAGTGGATGACCCGCTTCTGTTTGGAAAGGGCGGAACCCCCAAAGTCTGTCTCCTGACAGATAAGACCAGGTTTTATTTTTGTTATGTCAACGCTAAAATCCCATTCGACACCTCATGTGACACATCCACAATTCCCGCCATGCTGTCACCTTATACGCATATGGACAAAAATATATGTATGAACATGTGTATGTTCTCCTGTGATGGTCTGGCACAACATAGATTTACTAGCCGGACGGTTACGATCTCCTAAAAATAGAAATGCAGATGTACTGCCAGTGAAGTGTGAACACACCAAACTGTAGCACATGTCCTGTTTGCTCAACACTTACTTCCTGTTGGGAGTCCATTCCTCAGATAAGTTTGTCGTCACCCTGCCTCCCAAAAGTCAAGGTTTCTTTGGCCGATTCAACCTCATCTCACTCGCTTGACTGCCAGTGGTAGTGTTGCGGAGTCGTTGTGGCGGACAGGATGCAGGACGTCGAGTTTTGAAACCGGATGCCGAGCTGAGTAAAAGGCAAGCAGGCAAACAGTCAGGCAGGCAGGCAGGCAGGCAGGCCAGGAGTGAAGTAAATCAGTTTCACTCTCAGCTGGGAGGGGTTGAGCTTGTGACAGTGGCGCTGGAGTTTTAAAGCAGTTTGACTCCTGTCCAAGACTCCACACTGTCAAATCTAGGAGTCAAATTCACTATGTTACTGGTCTTTAGGCATTCTTGTGCCATAGGATAGGCATTTTGTGGTGCCATAACTTTTTTTTGTGCTGCACAATGACAATCAATTTATTCTATACTACTTTCAAAGCAAATGACCTTGCAATAACATCTACTAGAAATTGATTTTGGATGCAATCGAAAACTTGGGGCACTGGATCGTCATTTTCCTTATGTTGACTGTTGTCCTTTCCATAGTATCTAGTATCTAGATGTTGTATTTTTGTACTTTATTTAACGCAGAGGTAGGTAGGTAGGTAGGTAGGTAGGTAGGTAGGTAGGTAGGTAGGTAGGTAGTAGGTAGGTAGCTAGGTAGCTAGGTACCCTATTAATCCGATGATCTTGTGATCCAGGAAATTGACACCCCAGCAGCTTAGACAAATACAGTAGGTGGAAAATAATGAATCAATAAAGATGGTAGAGTGACCACAAAGTGTACTAAAGTAAGAGTGGTGTTATTTCAATATGTTGTCAATCAAATAAGAGCAAAAAGTATTGAGATCCAACCTTAAGTTCACTCCATCTAGTTAATAGGGTGAATCTATGCATACATCTATTAACTACTGTGGTTGCCACATATCTGTAACTTTCAAGAAGAATACATTTTTGAAACAAGAAAGAAGAAATGTGGGTAAAACTTACCAAAACATGCCTGCTACTTCTTTATTATTTGATGGGTATTTGCACGCCATAGTACCTGCAAACAGGTGTTCTCCCTCTCACGGCCTAGCATTCCGTAGCCGAAGCTTTTTTTCAAATGTTAAATCCCTCCCTATCTGTTACCTGAGAACTGGGAAGAGTTGGGAAGGTTTGACAGGGCAGCCACTGTTGCCGCCACAGTTTGGGTGTCACATGACTGTATGGCTAAGCCTGAATGGTGAAATGGAGTCATGTGGTTGTTGTTGTCGTTTTGGGGGAGAAGAGGAGGAGAGAGGGAAGAAGGGGGGGA
>OMPJ01041096.1:0-11158 GCA_900312935.1 Carapus acus
ATAAACAGTAATATATATATATATACAGTATATATATACTGTATATATATACTGTATATACTGTATATATACATATATATATATAATCTCAGGGGTGCCCACACTTTCTTGACCAGCGTTGAATACAACACTTTTTTGGGTCCTTACCTTACTCAGTTGACTTGCACTGAATGGAGCCAGCTAGAGACGCATTATCCAGATAGCAGACACTGACCTGACTGCTACCGGACACAGGTCTGGAAATCTTTGCAGGAATTTCCCTCGACCGTGCGCACCGATTAGTAAACCGTGCGCACGGTTTTGCTGCGGCCTTCTTCTTTTTTTTTTTTTTTTCTTTTTTTTACCCAGTGATACTTGCCGTGCTCCATACATCTGACATCAGTGTGCAACAGTAACTCAGAGAGTGGTCACAGTCTGCGTTATCCAGGTGCGCACGGAAAAGCCGCCTTTGATGAGATCTGGCACGAATGGAACAGGCGATTGTCGTTGCTTGTGGCGTATTTATGCAGTGGTAATTAAGGAAGTCCGGAAAAGCGTCGTCCTCCCTGCACTTGGCAATAAATCCATTCAAGCGGCCAACCATCACGGGTGCTCCATCCGTGGTGATGGACACCAATTTGAACACTGGGAGCTGAATTTCCCTTTTTTTAAAAAAAACAGCTTCCTTTTGGGCTAAGTGTCAATTTAGAATCTGAATTAAACGATAACTCGCTGGCAAGCAAGGAAGGCGCCGTTGTGTGCCCCTGCGCATACCTGTCGTTGTGCGTGCATGCACATGCCGGTCTGTGTACATCTGCATGACGTGGACTACCCAGACCCAGTCGACCGCAGTCGACGCGTTGGGCACCCCTGCAATAAGGGAAGATGCATGTGATTTCTCACTTTGCTGCATGGCTTGCCACGCATGCAAGTGGTTCATGTAAGTAAAGTTTCAGTAAAATCGAGAGAAGGACAAGTCACAAATGCAGCAAGACTTCTTTTAACGTAGGAACATCTCACTTTGTATTTTTCCTTTTACACCATAGGTGTCTCTGTCGAAAAGAGAGATGTGCGGGAGAGGGTGTTCTCTTTTTGTCCAGTGATGCTGTCTCATGGTATAGATATCAGCATCAATATATCAGTAAATGAGATGGGCATATGTAGTGGAATTTGTGTTTTTGGTGATGCATCCAACAGAAGGGCATAGTCTTGTGCTTTATCACAAATACTTGTTTAAAATCATGCTGAGTTAATAAGGTTCTCATCAAGTTTTCTTTTGTGGGAGACGCTTGATCAAAAGGGATGGATTGTAATGATTATGAATCAACACCTATCATAATTTTGCACGTCAGAGATTGTTGAAAATTGTCTGTAATGAACTGTGATCATGGGGTCTGAAAAATTTGTTCTTTTTCCTCTCCTCCCCTCTCATGAAATATCAAAGTCTTCTGAAAAATCAAAAAATTTTCAGAGTGATCACACTCACCCAATCATCTATCCAATCTGTATTTCTTAAAAAAAAAAGAGGTTTCGATGTTTTGTTTGTTTGGTTTTTTTTTTATCTGTGGGTGCTGGCTAATTGAAGAATTTGCTCTGCTTCAAACTGATTTAGTGACCTGCTTGTTTCATCATTTTCATTACAGGGATATCGCGCCCCAGAGCTGATAGTGCTCCACCAACTCCCGTCAACAGAATGAGCATGTCTCCACCTCCCTCTGTCACCAATACCACGCCGCCTCACAGCCGCAAGCAGCGCCACACAGTGGTCACCAAAACTGCCAGCAAAAGTTTAGCGGTAACTATCCACTGTATTCAAGCATACATTGCTGTGTTAAGATGCTAACCCAAGAGGTGGAATGAGTTTTAACAATGTTTCATATGGCAGTATTGAGTCTACAAGTATCAGTCACTGTAGATTAGGGGTGTCAAACTAATTTTCACTAAGGGCCACATCAGCATGGTGGTGGCCCTCAAGGGACCAGATGACAATGACAATTATTTAGGGGGTAAAGTGTCAATATATATATTGTAACAACTCATAAATATCTAATATTAACAATTTTTTTACTGATTCAACTTAAAAATATCCCACTTGCATTGATGTAAGAATGTGTCAGGTCTTTCCTATTATTATTTGTATTTGTACATTATCAGGAAAAGAAACCTGTATTTATTACTGTAGTTAACAATCAATCAACAAGTCAACATGCTTGTTCCCTCATCTGGTCCGTGTTGGTGTTTCTTGACAAACTGACATTTTTTATAGTGTGTACCTGGTCCAGCTGCCATCACTTTATTAGTATTGTGATCCATATCCATTTTGGGAGATGCTGTTTGTGGATCAATGCATGTTTGAATGAGGGAGACTTGTAGTGAAACAGTCATTGAAGCGCTCGTTTGCCACATACAATGATGCAGCGGATCACATTTAGCCGCGGGCCTTGAATTTGACACCTCTGGTATATTGACATAGTCACTCAAGCGCTTGCTGGCTAGATAAGACAATGCAGCAGGCTGCATTTGGCCCACGGGCCTTGAGTTTGACACACCTGTTGCAGATAATGCTCATTAGACCTGCATTTCATCGCTGCCACATACAGTGCATCCAGAAAGTATTCATACCACCTCACTTTCTCCACATTTTGTCATGTTACAGCCTTATTCCAAAATGGATTTAATTCCTTTTTTCCCTCAAAAATTGTACACAAACTACCCTATAATGACATAGTGAAACACTTTTTTGGAATATTTTGCAAATTTATTAAAATTAATACACTCTAATGTTGCATATACATATGTATTCACACCCTTTGCTCAATACTTGGTTGAAGCACCTTTGGCAGCGATTACAGCCTCCAGTCTTGTTGTGTATGATGCAACAAGCTTGCCACACCTGGACTTAGGGATTTTCTCCAATTCTTCTTTGCACATCCTCTCAAGCTCAGTGAGGTTGGATGGGCAGCGTCGGTGCACAGCTACTATCAGGTCTTTCCAAAGATGTTCAATCGGGTTCAAGTGTGGGCTCTGGCTGGGCCACTCAAGGACATTCAGTGACTTGTCCTGAAGCCACTCTTTTGTCATCTTGGCCGTGTCCTTAGGGTCACTGTCATGCTGGAACGTGAAGCGTCGCCCTAGTCCAAGCTCTTGAGCGCTCTGGAGCTGTTTTTTTTAATATCAAGGATGTTGATGTACTTATCTGCATTCATTTATCCCTCAATCCTGACAAGTCTCCCAGTTCCTGCCGCTGAAAAACATGCCCACAGCATGATGCTGCCACCACCATGCTTTATTATAGGGATGGTATTGGTCAGGTGGTGAGCGATGCCTGGCTTCCTCCAAACATGACGCTTTGCATTCAGGCCAAAGAGTTCGATTTTCGTTTCATCAGACCAGAGAATTTTGTTTATCCTGATCTGTGAGTCCCTCACGTGCCTTCTAGCAAAGTCAAAGCGGGCTGTCATGTGCTTTTTGCTGAGGAGTGGCTTCTGTCCGGCCACTCTACCTTAAAGGCCTGACCGATGGAGTGCTGAAGAGATGGTGGTCCTTCTGTAAGGTTCTCCCATTTCCTCAGAGGAACGTTGGAGCTCTGTCAGAGTGACCATGGGGTTCCTAGTCACCTCTCTGACCAAGGCCCGCTTGCTCATTTTAGCTGGGCGGCCAGCTCTAGGAAGAGTCCTGGTGGTTCTAAACGTCTAATATTTTCAAATGATGGAGACCACCGTGCTTTTTGGGATCGTCAATGCAGCAGATTTTTCTGTATCCCTCCCCAGATCTGTGCCTCGATGCAACCCTGTTTCGGAGGTGTATAGACAATTCTTTTGACTTCATGGCTTGGTTTGTGTTCTGATGTGCTCTGTCAGCTGTGGGATCTTATTAAGACAGGTGTGGCTTTCCAAATCATGTCCAATCAACTGAATTTGCCACAGGTGGACTGCAATCAAGTTGGAGAAACATTTCAAGGCTGATCAGTGGAAACAGGATGCACCTGAGCTCATTTTTGAGTTTTATAGCAGAGGGTGTGAATACTTATGGATATGCAACATTTGAGTGTCTTATTTTTAATAAATTTGCACTATGTTCTAAAAATATTTTCCACATTGCCATTATGGGGTATTTTATGTAGATTTTTTGAGGGAAAATTTGAATTTAATCCATTTTGGAATAAGGCTGTCGCATAACAAAATGTGGAAAAAGAGAAGTGGTATGAATACTCTCCGGATGCACTGTATATAGTAATTCATAACTCAGGAGGATTTGTATTTGCAGAAATTGTATTTTACCAATAGGTTAAAGCATAAAAATTCAATGAAGAACATTGCAATGTAATGGAGACTTGTGTAGATTTCGGGCATTGCTTTTTGAAAGCATTCATGTAGATGATCTGATGTTTGGTGTTCACTTATTAAGAGAAAACATTTGAAAAAATCTTTTTCTTATAAACTCTTCACACTGAATGGCATAAGAAAGTTAAGGTAGGATAAAAGGCAATTATGTCCAATGGAAGTTGCAATTTGCTGTAGCCATATGATGAAGGACTGAAATGTCAAAACCAAACACAGACAAATGCACACAGAAATATACTAATTTCCAATTCAATTCAATTCAATTTTATTTGTGTACCAAATCGGATAACAGAAGTTATCTTAAGGAGCTTTCCAAGATGGAGCAGGTAGCACTCCTCAACACTTGAGCGTTCACAATAAAGCACAGGACACAGAGACTTCGGGGAGGAAGCTGAATTAGTATCATGCATTAATGCAGTGCTCCTCACTTATTTTCTGTTACGCCCCCCCAGCAAGAAGAAAACAATTCACGCCGCCCACTCTCCGCCGCGACTATAAATAATATCATTCGTCGATGAAATTGTTATCAGTACACCTCTGCATAAACTTATATCCTTATTAACATTAAAGAAACCATAAAAAAAGAAAAATTGTTCAACTTACAACAAAGAATAACTTTAATTTCATTGTTTTAAGTCTGTAACAGAAAAGTGTATCAATTTGCCTGAAATTAAAAAAAAATAAATCCTTGTTTAATCTGTAAAAATTTTGCAAACATTGACTGACTTGTTGCACCATTTGATACTGAAAAATGAAATTTAATAAAATCAATAAACAATAAGAAATTTGAAATTCTGTTCAGCAACATTAACTGAGGAACACAATGAATAAAACACTTTAACCTACAAAACAAAAATCAAGGCAATTTACGTTACGTTAATTTACTCAATATACGTTTTCGCTGAAAAAACTCCAGTGGCTTATCAGCGTGATTGGGGTGTAATGTCTTTAAGTGGCACCTTAATTTATTTGGCTTCATGCTGTCCGCTGCCAGCATTTTTAGACACAGTAAACACACCCGTCTTTCCTCGTCTCCCACTGTAGTCACAGTGAAGCCAAGCGCTACATACGCTTCGTCATCTTTCCTTGTCTTAGCTTTCGGGTGACTTTCTTTTGTCTCATTATCGTCATCTCTTTCCGCCTTTCTTTTCATCCCTGTTAGAATTTTTTAAATGTTGTCTCTTTAGGGTTTGTTTACTGCACTTCATATAGCCTGTTCGATGCAAAAAAAAAAAAAGAAAACGCAACACCATAGAGCTCATATTCCCTGCGCACACTCTGACAATGAGAGCGCCACTGCCAACTACTGTAGTGGATGTACAATTACACTTTATTCTAATACAGCAAAAAAAAAAAAAAAAAAAAACATGTTCCCCGGGGTCACAGGCCTCTGGCATCGCTTGGCGCCTCCCCAGGGGGGCGCACCCCACTATTTGAGAAATGCTGCATTAGTGAGACATGTACAGCATGTAGGTGAGAGAGAGAGGAAGAGGAGAGAGAGGGAGATGAGAAAAAGTCATCTTCCATGGCAGTCCAACAATAAGCTTTACCAAAAAGGAGAGTTTTCAGCCTACTCTTAATAGTAGTGAAGGTGTCTGCCTCCTGGAACTGAGGATGGCTCCATAGTAGAAGAGCCTGATCGTTGAAGGTTCTTCCCCCCATTCTGCTGTTACAGATTCTCTGAATCACAGGTAATGGTAATCCTGTGTTCTGGGATTGCAGAGTTCTGGTTTGGATGGTAAGTACCATGAGCTCTTTGAGATATGATGGTGCCTGATCATGAAATCCTGTAGGTGACGAGATGAATTCAAAATTTTATTCTCAATTATGTCTGCAACCAGTGCAGAGAATGCTGCATGTGTGCTTCAGCATTCTGAACCAGCTGGGGAGGCTTCAGTGTCTTATTGCTAAAACCTGATGATAAACAATTACAGTAATCCAGCCTTGTAGTGACATAAGCATGAACAAGTTTTTTCAGCAACTTTTAAGGTCAGAATGTGCCTAACCTTAGCGATATTACGTAAGTGAATGAGGCAGTTCTTGACATTTGTTTATGCTGACGATACAGTTGATGGTGTTTCGCAATAAGACTCCTTAAAGCAGGGGTCACCAACCTCTTTGAAAATTTGAGCTTCTTCATGGGTGCTAAGTCATACGAAGGGCCACCAGTTTGATACGCTCTTTTGAAACAACTAATCTACTCGGTTTGCCTTTGGTAATACATCATTAATAATGATTACTTATACTCATCTCTGTGAAGACACTGATAACGTTAATCATTTCTCACAATTATCAACAATGACAACAAGGTGGGAAACAGATCAATACTCAGCACTTTATTTCTAATAATCTCAGTAACTTCAATTTTTAAATGATCACTTGTATACTACTTTCAGTGGGAAAAATGTCCCATTTTCAATAGCCACTGACAAACCTTTTTAACAACACACAAATTTATTTGCACCATGTCTCAAAAAGTTCTCAGTTATGTAATGGTTAAGAAAATCAACTTACATATTTAAAAAAAAATCTTATCATATTTTGAATTTATGACCAAATCTGCAGCATTTTTAACTGCTGCTGTCCACTGACTCATTGCACTGGATGCTAAACCATCTACACCTTGCCTGATCCTGGTCCGGCAGATTGGTCAAGTTACGAGACATAGCTGACGCACGTCTAGCCATTGTAGATGTCTCCCGTTGGGACATCGAAGACAGTGGAGATTAGGTTGGTTCCATTTTTCTCATCTTTAAGTACAGTGTTAGCAACAATCATCATTACTTCTCTGATAACTTCTCCGTCTGATCAGAAAATGTGTAGCTCCAAACGAGGCCTCAGTTGCTTTTTGTAATCTTTTCACCGACCTCGTGAAATTAGACTGTTGCGGCCTTTAGCTCACAGGCGTTTTCTGCCAACAGTGCGGTCCCTGGTGGGTAGTAAACATTGTAGCCTTATTGACAAGAAGTGAAGTGGCTCTCCACATTGTGCCGCTTTGTCGTCGCCACAGTCGCCCGCAAATGAGACACACGCAGGTTGTAGTGAAAGTCAAAGTTAATATACTGTAATTGTCCCATATATTCCCATATATGTACAGACATAAAGAGCAGCCTTTTTCAGCCGGTGTGCTACGGAAGTCGTTCGGTGTGCCGCGTAGAAAGTAGTCACGTGCCGCCCCAACCCTTTAGCTTTCTTTCTTTTTTCTCCCATGTTGTTGGGGTGATTTACTGCATTTAGAGCCCATCTTCGTTGCGCCCTCAAGCTTACCCCCCACTTGCACTGAAGCTCTGTCATGTACACAATATTGACCTCAGAATTGGAATAGGTCAGAGTTCATCCAAACTTATTAAAACTTCAATGAACATATTTTTAGGATTTTGTCATTTTAAAATCTATATAATTACAAGTGTGATCAAAAAAAATTGTAACAGAATAAAATGAAATGTTAGACACAGCTCACTGGTGAGTGTTTTTTTTTTTTTTTTTAGAACAGGCTTGGGGGTGCCTCATGTGGTCCTTGAGGGCAATCTCTTGCCTAGGCGCACCGTGTTGGTGACCCCTGACAAAGAGGAAGCATGTATAGAGGAAACAGAATTAGTCCGAGCACAAAGCCCTGTGGTACTACATGTCTAACCCTAGTCTGCTTAGAAGATATGCTAACATGTACAAACCTGAAATCTATCTGACAGATAAGTCTCAAACCAACTTAAAGCAAAAAAAGCACATAAACAAAACCCTAGTCAGAATTAAGAGGTAACGAGACGAAAATTAGGAACTTGATAACCTTTGAATTCCATCACTAGGATTATTGACCTCTGGATAAAAATGTTATCACTAGATGTATAACGGACAGTGTCGTAGACTTAAGGAGGCAATTCCATCAGTGCTTTGTTTCACTCCAATCAGCTACTTGATATTACTACAAGCTCACTGTGAATGATGCACGACGGCTTTGTTCCCCTAAAAAAAGAAAAAGATCAAATAGAAGAGACGGGCTTGATGGTATACCTCACAGGCTCGTGAAATGAAGAAAACCTCGAGAGGATATGGCATGCAGCTTAATTAGATGAATTTCGCTTAGTCTGGCAAGACAGCCTGAAAACCTATAGAGAGGCCCTCTGTAATGCCAGAGCTGCCTATTACATTCATACATTGCTTCAATGACGTTCACTTTGACTTTTGAATGCCATGTTTACACCAATGTCCAGCGGTTGGAGTTCTTTTGTTAATCCTCCCGGAAAGATGGGAAGCCCTGAATTTGTTCCCCTGCTTCCTCCACTTCCGAACTATTAATCAATCAATCAATTAATTAATTAATTAATTGATTGATTGATTGATTGATTGATTCAGTAATTAACCATTAATTTTTAATTCACTCGCGGCTGCTCTATTCCCATTTACAACCGCATAACTTAATACAACTGCGTAACTTTTCACTGATGCCATTGTCTATGTCTGCAGGAAATGGTCTGACAGTCAATCAAGCTTAGCGTTCACTAAGATAGTACAACAACATTTTTATAGATTTGGACTTCAGTGCACATGTAAAACGCACCCGGTTAAAGGCGTCGTTTTTTTTTTTTTTTTTTTACTAAATTAAAGGCTTTTAAGTGTGCCTTATGGTGCGGAAAACTCGATAGGTACACAATATATAACCTCAGGTCCAGGGTCCTTACAATTGGGTCTATTCCTAGACTGCATTTCCCCTATCGACCTTCATGTACTAACCAAGACGATTTCCTCAGCTAGGTCATCAACCTGTATGTTAGACGCTGCTCCAACTGGTTTGCTTCAAAACATCTTTCCCTTAATAAAGACTTGCTTATTATGCTCATTATGACTGATATGTCTTTATCAACTGGCTATGTACCACAGTCCTTTAAAGTTGGTGTTATTAAGCCTCTTCTTAATAAGACCAACTCTTGATTCTGGGATTTTTTTAATCACAGGCCTTTTTCTAATCTTCCTTCTCTCTCCACGATCCTGGAGAAAGTTGTCGCCAATCAGTTGTGTGAGCAGCTGCAGAGCAATAGTTCATTCGAAGAATTTCAGTCAGGTTTCAGAATGCATCACAACACTGAGGCAAGTCAAGTCAAGTCAATTTAATTTGTATAGTGCCAAATCATAACAGGAGTTATCTCAAGGCGCTTTACAGAATGAAGCAGGTAGTGCTCCTTAGCATGTATACAGTTGAGGTCTATGGGATCGACACACAGAGACCCAACCTATCCCCCAATAGCGACAGTGGCGAGGAAAAATTTCCATAATAGGGAAGAAATGTCATGCAGGCCAGGCTACAGGTGGGCGGCCTTGACCAGTTGGGTTGAGAGAGAAAGGGAAGGAGAGAGAGATGGAGAGAGAGAAACAGAGACAGGTGTAGGGATGCACAGCAGGAGGAGCAGGACACACAGGTGGTGTTCTAGCTGCCGGCTACGGGTTAATAAAGCTCAAGACAACACTCTGGGGAAGATGCTAAATCAGTAACATGCATTTTCAAGACAGGGATGCAGGTAAGGGTGGATGGGTGCAAGTGAGGCTGAGTGGGAGAGGAGATCGAGGAAGAGGAGGAGAGGAAAGCTCAGTGCGTCATCTAATTCTAGTCGCATAGATTTGTCTAACTATTAGCTTTTTCGAAAAGGAAGGTTTTTTGCCCACTCTTAAAAGCAGTGAGGGTATCCCCCCCCGGAATGAAGCTGGAAGATAGTTCCACAGGACAGGAGCCTGATAGCTAAAGGCTCTATCCCCTATTCTGCCCTTACTGATTTTAGGAATCACTAATATCCCTGCACTTTCGGATTGCAGAGCTCTGTTTGGATGAGAAGGCACAATCAGCTCTTTAAGGTACGATGGTGCCTGATTATTGAGTGCCTTGTAATTGAGGAGAAGGATTTAAAATTCTATTCTTGATTATATAGGCAGCCAGCGCAGAGAAGCTAACACTGAGGAGATGTGGTCTTTTTTCTTAGTTCCTGTCAGTGCACGTGCTGCAGCATCCTGAACCAGCTGGCGAGGCTTCAGTGTCTTGTTGCTACAGCCTGCGAATAAGGAATGACTGTAATCTAGCCTGGAGGTAACAAAAGCACTAATCAGTTTTTCAGCATCTATTAGTGACAGCATGTGCCTAACCTTAGCAATGTTATGTAAGTGAAAGAACGCGGCTCTTGACATTTGTTAAATGTGGGTATTCAGTGACAGGTCTTGATCGGAGATGACTCCTAAATTTTTTACGGTGGTGCTGGGAGCCAAGGTAAAGCCATCCAGAGTAGCAATATCGTCACAAAAGGAGTTTCTAAGGTGCTCTGGACCTACTACAATAACTTCAGTTTTGTCTGTGTTGAGCAACAGAAAGTTGCGGGTCATCCGCTGTTTTTTGTTCCCAAGACGAGCCTGGAGTTTAGCTAGATGGTTGCCTTCCTCAGGTTTCACTGATAGATACAGCTGTGTATCGTCAGCATAGCAATGGAAGTTGATAGGGCGTTTTCTTATGATGCCACCTGGAGGAGGCATATATAGGGTGAACAGAATTGGTCCAAGTATGTCTAACCCTAGTGTGCTCAGAGGACATGTTGTTTACATGTACAAACTGAAGTCTATCTGATAAATATGACTTAAAGGATCTTAAGGCGGTTCCTTTCATGCCATTCAGATCTTCTGGCCTATGTGGAAGGACCTGATGGTCAGTGGTGTCAAATGCGGCACTGAGATCTAGAAGAACAAGCGCAGAAGCGAGACCTTTATCAGAAGCAGTTTGGAGGTCATTTGTGACCTTCACCAGTGCCATCTCGGTTCTGTGATGCATTCTGAAACCTGACTGAAATTCCTTGAATAGATTATTG
>OMPJ01041096.1:11178-28702 GCA_900312935.1 Carapus acus
CCTTCCTCAGGTTTCACTGATAGATACAGCTGTGTATCGTCAGCATAGCAATGGAAGTTGATAGGGCGTTTTCTTATGATGCCACCTGGAGGAGGCATATATAGGGTGAACAGAATTGGTCCAAGTATGTCTAACCCTAGTGTGCTCAGAGGACATGTTGTTTACATGTACAAACTGGCCTATGTGGAAGGACCTGATGGTCAGTGGTGTCAAATGCGGCACTGAGATCTAGAAGAACAAGCGCAGAAGCGAGACCTTTATCAGAAGCAGTTTGGAGGTCATTTGTGACCTTCACCAGTGCCATCTCGGTTCTGTGATGCATTCTGAAACCTGACTGAAATTCCTTGAATAGATTATTGCTCTGCAGGTAATCACATAACTGTTTAGCGACATTTTTCTCCAGGATCTTGGAGAGGAAAGGAAGGTTAGAAATAGGTCTGTAGTTAGCCAAGACCCCTGGATCAAGGGTGGGTTTATTAAGAAGAGATTTAATTAAAGCAACTTTGAAAGACTCTGTTATGTAGCTAGCTGATAGAGGCATATCAATCAAATCAAGCACAGATGTTCCTAATAAGGGAAGGACTTCTTTGAGCACGCTGGTTGGAATAGCGTCTTACATACAGGTTGCACTTGTGAAGGTCACACATGACCTCTTGAGTGCTTCAGATAAAGGTCTTAGTTCTGTGCTTGTGCGTCTGGATCTCAGTGCTGCATTTGACACCACGGACCATCAGATCCTTTTACAGAGGTTAGTTTGCATAAAGGAACTGCTTCAAGATGGCCTATGTTCCATAATCATATCTGTCAGACAGTTTGTATATATCAACAATGTATCCTTAATGCCAGTGATTCTCAACTGGTCGGTCGCAGACCCGTTTTCAGTGGGTAACGGGACTTTGGGGAAAAAATGCTTTGAAAAAAAAATTAACTGCTTATCAGTTATACTCCTTAACACTAGATGGCAATAATGCCCTCTGCTACAAATTTACACTCACCATTTCATAGATTGAGACCTACAAAAGTTTCTTAAACATATGTTGGAATTGGCAAAACGCAGGTACAACGAAGAATATTTGTGATGTAGATTTTCCTATCTTGAGGACAAAGAACGACCAAGACCTGAGTGTGCTTTGTGCAGCGAGGTGCTGGCATATGAAAGCATGAAGCCGTCAAAACTGAAATGGCATTTGGAATCAATGCTGCTTCAATGTCTCAGAAAGACAGACCTGTTGAGTGCTTCGGGAGAAGACATCAAGACCAGAGGGCATCACAAAAGTGTCTTACCTCTTCATGCTCAAGGCAAGAACAGGCACTGCATGCATCGTAAATGGTGGTACATCGTATTGCAAAGTTTAAAAAGCCCCATACCATTGCAGAGGACCTCACTTTACCTACAGCTATAGACATGGTCATAGAGATTTTGGATCAATCCGCAGCTAATAAACTAAAAATTATAACTCTTTCAAATGACACAATGAGTAGGCGAATTGAAAACATGTTGGAGGACATCAAACAACAGACCACAGCACGCATCAAGGCAAGTGGTCTCCTTGCTTTACAAATGGATGAATCTACTGACAGAACACCCATCCATCCATCCATTTTCTGCAGTCTCAGAAGGGAAGCCCAGACTTTCCTCTCCCCAGACACCTCCTCTAGCTCCTCTGGGAGGACCCCAAGGCGTTCCCAGGCCAGCTGGGAGACATAGTCCCTCCAGCGTGTCCTGGGTCTTCCTCGCGGCCTTTTCCCAGTTTGACATGCCTGGAATACCTCCCTAGGAAGGCGTCCGGGAGGCATCCGGTGTAGATCACCTCAGCTGGCTCCTCTCGATGTGGAGGAGAAGCGGCTCTACTTTGAGCTCTTCCCGGGTGACAGAGCTCCTCACCCTATCTCGTAGAGTATGTCCCGCCACCCTGCGGAGGAAACCCATTACGGCCGCTTGTACATGGGATCTTGTCCTTTTGGTCATGACCCAAAGTTCATGACCATTGGTGATTGTAGGAACGTAAATCGACTGGTAAATCGAGAGGTTCGCCTTCCGGCTCAGCTCCTTCTTTACCAAGACGGAACGGTACATCGACTGCACAACTGTTGCTGCTGCACGGATCCGTCGGTCGATCTCCCGTTCCATTCTACCCTCACTCGTGAACAGGACCCCCAAGATACTTAAACTCCTCCACCTGAGGCAGGATCTCGTCTCCAATCAGGAGGGTGCTAACCACCCTTTTCCGGTCAAGAACCAAGGCCACAGATTTGGAGGTGCTGATTTTCATCCCTGCCATCTCGCACTTGGCTGCAAACCACCCCAGCGCACGCTGGAGGTCCTGGTCTGAGGGTGCCAACAGGACAACATCGTCTGCAAAAAGCAGCGATGAGATCCTGTGGTCCCTAAACTGGACCCCCTCCGGACCCTGACTGCGCCTAGAGATCCTGTCCATATATATAATGAACAGGACCGGTGACAAAGGCAGCCCTACCGGAGGCCAACATGCACTCGGAATACGTCTGACTTACTGCCGGCAATGTGGACCAGACTCCTGCTCCAGTCGTATAGAGACCGCACAACCCGTGATAAGGGGCCATGCACTCCATACTCCTGGATCACCCCCCACAGAGCACTGCGAGGGACCCGGTCGAATGCCTTCTCCAAGTCCACAAAGCACATGTGGATTGGTTGGGCAAACTCTCATGATCCCTCCAGTATTCTGCGGAGAGTATAGAGTTGGTGCAGTGTTCCACGCCCAGGACGGAACCCGCACTGTTCCTCCTGGATCCGAGGTTCTACTATCGGACGGATTCTCCTCTCCAGTACCCTGGAATAGACTTTCCCGGGGAGGCTGAGGAGCGTGATCCCTCTGTAATTGGAACACACCCTCCGGTCCCCCCTCGTAAACAGAGGGAACACCACTGCGGTCTGCCAGCCCAAGGGCACTAGTCCCGACTGTGTTATCTTTAATCAAGATATGTCATTCAACTCACACTCAAGCCGGATGTCAAGAACTGCCTTCTTTCACTCCTGTACCATTGCCAAGGTTAGGCACATGCTGTCTTTAACAGATGCTGAAAAGCTGGTTCATGCCTTTGTTACTTCCAGGCTGGATTATTATAATTCTCTATTGTCAGGCTGTAGCAACAAGTCGCTACGACCTCTCCAGTTGATTCAGAATGCTGCTGCACGCGAATTGACAGGAATTAAGAAAAGAGACTACATCTCTCCTGTGCTAGCTTCACTGCACTGGCTGCCTATAAAGTCAAGATTAAGATTAAAAATCCTTCTCCTCACCTGCAAGGCTCTTAACAATCAGGCACCATAATATCTTAAAGTTCTGATGGTGCCTTATCATCCAGCCAGAACTCTGTGATCCCAGAATGCAGGGCTTCTTGTGATTCCTAGAAATAGTAAATGGGAGACAGAGCCTATCAGGCTCTTCTCCCATGGGACCATCTTCCAGTTTCAGCCGGGGGGGGTGGACACCCTCACTACTCTCTAGACAAGGCATCAGACGTTCCTTTTCAGCAAAGCTTATGGTCAAACTTATTAATACTGCTGTGTAGACTTCTGGGGAATCTCTCATGGTGCATTGAGCTTTTTCCTTTCCTCCTCCCCCGGCCCCTCTTCCTCTCTCTCATCTGTATATACTCATGTTTCATTCATGCATGTTACTAACTCGGCTACTTCCCAGAGTCATTGTGTCTCGTGCTTTGTCAAGCCACATTGCAGGTGGATTATGACCTGTGATAACTGATGCGCCTCTGTCACGACAGGCCGCCAAAGCGTGTGGGCCCTACTCCTAATGCCATGTTCATATTTACACATATCTATATACAGTTAAAATATGCTAAATTCAATTGTAACCTAGTTACCATCATTGAGTACTGCTGTGCATCTCCCTGTCTCTCTCTACCTACCTCTACTTCTACCCAATGCCACCTAGTGCTTGCTCATGGGAGAAATGTATTGGGTCTCTGTCTGTATCTTTATCCTGGAAAGCGCCTTGAGATAACTTCGGTTGTGATTTGGTGCTTCACAAATAAAATTGAACCGAACTCAAGTGGAAGACTACAGAGAGCATGTAGATACACATTAGACTTTGCTCTCCACTTTTCTGCTCTCTGGAAAAATGGCTTTGGGTCACGGTAGAATCAGTTCAGTGGCCCAGTAAACCGGTCATCAACTAGTTCCACATTAAATCCGTTTTCAAACGAAAGTCCCCATGCAGAAATGTCATTCAACTGCATCCTGCATCTCCTCTGACTTTATACCACCTCTTAGTTACACTGCTGTGGGTACCTGAATAACCAATGTCTGGTTAATGGTTTAAATTGCACAGGGCACAGGTGGGCAGACAACCAAAGCATCACAGCAACAGCAGCCGTCATCTTCTCCAACACTTCTGTCCAGCCCGAACCAAAGCAGTTGGGAGTCTAGGCCCCTGCCAGCTACGGCACGACCCAAAGTCAACAGCATCCTAAACCTCTTTGGCCAGTGGCTTTTTGACGCTGCTCTGGTCCACTGTAAGCTCCATAGTGGCCTCAGCCGAGACCCAAGCATGACTGGTAAGGAGCTAAATGCACACATACTGTATTATGCATTTCCATTTATGCATGTGCTGGTGGGTGTTTTGTTGCTGTCTATTAGTATGTTTTGTGGAGTTGACTACCTTTAAGTATTTATTTTTTCTCATATGTTGTACATGGTATTCTCTCCCGGTTTACATTTTCTCTGAAACTTCTTTGTGCCTTTCTTTGTTGATGGCTTGGTAAAAAGTGGCCTTGTATGAGATGTCCATCTGATTTACAACCCATTTACAATACATCTGCTAACTTTTCAAACCTGTCTAAAACTACATCTAGGCTAAAACTGCACACTAAGGACCTCAACAAATATTCTTTTTCTGGGATTTAGACGATAGCACACCCAGTCCTCATCAATTTAGGTACTTCGTAAGTTTGTTTGTTCCTCCCTCTCCCTCTGTAACATTGGGTGACAAGTCCCCTCAATTTGCTCGGGTCTCTGCCTGATGAGGGCACTTAACAAAATCAACCATATCATTGGCGCTCCATTTATTTTTTCCAATTTTGTGTAGTGTCCTGCATGTGTCTATCATGCTTGCTTAATGTCAAACAATGGTAATAGGTCATAGGTCATCCATTGCGGAAAAACCAACACAATTCACAATTCATGCCTGAATGAATTGATCGGAAAATATTGGATCTGCTTTGATTTTGTCTCTCTCTACTATTTCTGTTATCTTGCAGCCTCTTTTATCCAAATTCTCCTTTCTTATAAATCTTGTAAGTAGGAATGGCAGCTTTTTTTCTTCACTTGATCTGCGTTTCTTGAAAAAATTAATTTTGGCTCGGTTTCTCATCATTATCATTGTTGCTATTGTTTTCCGTTAGCACTCCACATCACATGAACATTCACCAGCATTCTCTTAGTGCTCTCAAAAAGTGATGGAATGGGTTCACCAATTGACCACTTGTTTCAACCATAATATCACCAGTTTAGGAAATGCCACCCTGTTTGAAGTTTTCATTTTCTTTTCCATAATCCTCATTATTTTGCCTCAGACTCAGAGTTACACAGAGTTATACATTGTTTCTTATATTTTTCTTCTGTTTTGTAAGGTCATCCAAGTTTAGATTGGATTAGTTCCTCAATGCATGAATTGAATGGTCCTTTACCCTCAGTGGCAGTCATAAAAGCAATAGCAAAGGAGCTGACACTGATATTTTGCTTTGTGGATTCACAGCAAACAATTGCTGACAATTTAACATCAACCTTCTTTACTTTGTTATGCTTTATGACAGTGACACCGGAAACATGTGTGTGAACTCTTTCTGTAAGATTTCCGTTTTTTGAATGCTTGGTAATGGCATCAATGTGTTTTAATGTTGAGTCTTTGATTTCTGTGGTTCTGATCTGCTTTCTTATGTTTGTTTTTTAGTACTGTTTACTTTTTTGTTGCACTGTGCATAAATCAAATGTGTCTGTTTCCCTCTCTGTCATACGTGCATGTGTGCTAATGGGATCATTTGATATCAGGGGTCATCTCAAAATTTGTCTCTCCTGTATTGTACAGCGATAGCGACTCAAGTAGGTCTGGAGCTCAGAAGGAAGGGTTCCCAAATGTCCACTGATTCCATGGTTTCCAATCCGATGTTTGACACGAATGAGTTCCCTGAGAGCTATGAGGCAGGACGAGCTGAGGCCTGTGGGACCCTGTGTCGCATTTTCTGTAGCAAGAAAACAGGAGAGGAGATCCTGCCTGTCTATCTCTCCAGGTAATGTCCATTGTCCTTCTTTTGCTTGGTTTAGAATTCTTATCCTAAATTGGAAAATTCCAATTTGTGTTTCTTGCATTGTGATGTATTATGTGTTACATTCTTCTTCTCACCTGCAGGTTCTACATGGTTCTCATACAAGGTCTCCAGATAACTGATTTCATCTGCAGACCTGTCCTAGCATCTATCATTCTGAACTCCTCCTCCTTATTCTGCTCTGACTTAAAAGGCATCAATGTTGTGGTGCCTTACTTCATAGCAGCCCTGGAGAATATCGTACCAGACAGGTAGGCTGCATCAAAGACCTATTGAAAACCTGATCTGATCTTTGCTGTTTAGATGGGTCTACTGTCAGATGGGTTTGTTTTGGGAAAGTTCTTCCTGTTGATATTATGTGCTTTATTCTACCAGAGAACTATCCAAGTTCAAGATGTACATAAACCCCACTGATCTGAGAAGAGCGTCCATCAATATTTTATTAGCCATGCTGCCGTTGCCTCACCACTTTGGCAACATCAAATCAGAGGTATGGTTTAGGCAATCAAGTACATTCTAGAGCCAAAACTGTAAACTATTTGTTTGTGTTGATAAACAACAATCTAACCTGTCACAAATTTCAAAATGTCACAAGATGCGAAATCCATCACCCTGTATCTAATAAAAAATGATACAGTAGCAACAAGTGTGTTCACATTTTGGCTGCATCATTAGTTTATAAGTTTAATAGTCATAATAGTTCCGTCAGTAATTCAGTTTGACTGTGTCATCTTTCATTTAGTAAAAAGCTTAGTCTGAAACTGTAACGTTCATGTATGAATGTGCAAATGTCAGAATTTATTTACAGTATTTAAGATATTTTTCAGTGGAAACTGAAAGGAGGATGGTGGCCGCTTGTTTATTATGTTCATTGTCTGTGCTTAAGGTTTTGCTTGAGGGGAAGTTTAGTGAGGAGGATGGGTGCCCTCGTGACCAACCTGTGTCTTTCCTATCTCTGAGGCTGCGGCTTGTCAATGTCCTGATAGGTGCCCTGCAAACTGAGACTGACCCCACAAATACACAGCTCATTCTCGGTAGTAACAGTTCCATGGTTTAATTTGAAATTTGTAGAATTCTGCCGTCACATGTCAACTGGAGAGTTTTCTGTGTTTCATTCACCTCCAGGTGCGATGCTAAATATTGTTCAAGATTCAGCACTGTTGGAGTCAATCGGGGCACAGACTGAGACAGTAAGAGTTTCATTAGTATTGATACTTTTGCCAAATCTTAATTTAGTTGCATTGTGAGCCAGATGTAATGGTCACTGAGTAGTTGTGTTTTTGCCATGGCAGGGAAATATTGATGGAAGCCACACTACAGTGAAGAATCAGAGCCACAGTCGCAATAACAGTGGAATCAGTTTCAACACTGGGGGCAGTACTGAGGCCACGAGTCCCGACTCAGAACGTCCTGCCCAAGCCCTTCTTCGTGATTACGGTAATGGACGACCATACTCAGCTGCTCCATGAAGCAGAATCATTGTAGACAATATGATTCTAGCTTTGATAGTTTGTGTGGAGGTATCACATTTGCAAGATAGGCATTTCCTGTTTATGGTTGTAGAAGTTGATTAACATCTGTGTTCTTTATAGCTAACGTCGTTACAGTCATGTGCAGAATTAAGAAGCGTTGGGTAAAATGTCTTTGTAGGTGACAAATGTATTTGCCGTGATGCTGTCCTGTCTAAAGAGCAGAAAAGTATCCTAAATTTCACCTGTCACTTAACTCTGATTGTAACAGAGTACTGACCAAATCAGAAACTTTCTATAGCTTTTTCCTTTTTGCTGTGAGCTGTTTGATTGTGTGCTGTGCCAATTTCAAGTCCTTTTGCAATGCATGCTCCTAATAAACATGGAGATGTTACAAAGTGAACACCAAAGTGAACACCTCGAACACAACTTGTCCTGCATAACTTGGCTCTAATGTGCCAGTCCTTTTCCTGTTTTCTTGTTTTGCTCTATTCTCTGCGGTGGTTGGTATTTCGGGGTGTTATATGATCTAGCTGTTGCAGATACTGCAGCGGGTCTACTGGTGCGCAGTATCCACCTGGTCACCCAGAGGCTCAACTCTCAGTGGAAGCAAGACATGAGCATTTCACTGGCTGCCTTGGAGTTGCTGGCTGGACTTGCAAAAGTGAGACTGCACTTCACACTGAGACTTACTGACACTTCGAGACTTTTAGAAAAGGCATAATGATCTGTGTGTTTTCCCTACACACGATATCTAGGTGAAGGTGGGGGTAGATTCTGCCGACCGTAAACGTGCTGTCAGTTCCATATGCGGATACATTGTGTACCAGTGCAACCGCCCAGCTCCACTTCAGTCGAGAGACCTTCACTCCATGATTGTTGCTGCTTTTCAATTTTTGTGTGTATGGCTCACAGAGCATCCTGACATGCTTGATGAGAAGGTAAATCAAATGTCTTCTTAATGAAATCTTCTTAATTATGTATTTTCTGGACTACATGTTGCTCCAGAGTATGAGTCACACCAGCCAAAAATTGCATAAAAATAAAGGGGGGGAAGGGGCCAAAACATATAAATTTTCAAAAACGCATTTTTGGGGGGAAATTTGATTTACAAAATCCAAGACCAAGAACAGACATTTTGTCTTGAGAGGCAAGTTCAAGATGCCTATCTATTGTTTGAGAAGAACAGGCTGAATAGGTGTACAGCACGCTAGTGTGATACATTGATGGCTATTCAGTCACATGAAGCATGGACAATGAACTGACCACGTGTCTGGCATGTAACAATTGTTCAGTTGGCACAAGCATAAAAAACAAGCTTACAACTATACCAAATCCTCAATCTCACTCGAAATCACTTAATTCAAGTAATTCCTCATCTTCTGTGTCGATTCTGAACAACTTTGCCAAGTATTGAAGTTCACTTATAGGTCATATCTGAGTATAAGCACATCCACAGCCACTTATAGTATACAATAGTATAGTACACTTATACACTTATACTCTGGAAGATACGGTCGTTATATTACAATGTTCTATTGTTGAGATGATTGAAGCTGTGAAAAAAAACATGTTAAGTGCAAAGCACTCATTTATGCCACGTAATCCTAACAAGACATTCCTGACGACAGTATTTGAATGTATTTTTTGTTGTCAGGATTGTTTGGTAGAGGTACTGGAAATTGTGGAGCTGGGAATCTCTGGTAGTAAGTCCAGACAGGAACAGGACGTGCGGCATAAAGGGGAAAAGGAACACAACCCTGCATCAATGAGGGTGAAGGATGCCGCAGAGGCTACTCTGTCCTGGTGAGATACTTATTTTTAACACAAGCACACAAGCATGAACATTCTTGACAACTGAAGGAATGTGGAGCAACCTGTGCCACATACCGTATTTTCCGGACATAAAGTCACTTAGGAGTAGTCACACCAGCTAGCAAGTCACACCAGCCAAAAAATGCATTACAAAGAAGAAAAGAACAACAAAAATTACACATATTTATGGGGGAAATTTAGTTAACAAACTCCAAGACCAAGAACGATCATTTCATCTTGAAAGACAAGTGAAAATAATAACAATAGAATAGAGGAAAATAGGCTGTATAGGTGTCCAGCACGCAAAGGTAACGCATTGATGGTTGTTCAACTAAATGAAGCATAGACAACGAACTGAGTACGTGTCTTGCATTTTAATGTAACAATCATTCAGATAACTAAAGCATAAAAAACTAAGTCAATTGACCAAAGCCCCAACCTCCTTTCCAAATCATTAAATCAATTGAATTCTTCATCCCTGGTGTCACTTCAGATCAACTTTGCCAAATACGGAGGTAGAAATGCGTTCCTCCTTCCACTGCGCAGAAGAGGAAGTGGCTCTTAAATTATTGTAATTGTCGTAAATTACCATGATGATGAAATTTGAGTGATATAGGAAGTGGTGGAAGATACTGATACACAAGCCTAGAGTGCCATTGTTGTTGTCAGTGTGACAATAACAAACACATGAAGTTATTTATCTTTGTAATTTAATGTGTACATCGCATCTGAGTTTATTTTGCACCCCCAGCCAAACTATGAAAAAAAAGTGCGACTGTTTACTCAGGAAATTATTGCATTGACACCGTCTCACAGCACTTGCATCCATGTTTTCCCCAGTATTATGCAAGTTTTGGGAGCCTTCCCTTCTCCCAGTGGACCTGCTTCCACCTGCAGCCTGCTCAATGAAGACACGCTTATTCGCTATGCCAGGTTGAGTGCCACAGGGGCCAGCAACTTTCGCTACTTTGTCCTGGATCACTCGGTCATCCTTGCCATGCTGGAACAGCCTCTTGGCAATGAGCAGAGTATGCAGTGTATTTTCTCTCAGTAAACAACCATCAAGTTTTAAGGTGGAAAGAAATGGTTTACAATGTACCAGTGCTCATACAATTTATTCAGTCAACACAATTTTGAAGCAAAGCTGAATAATCATGTTCAAAGATTTGATGTAGTAATTTTTCATACTAAATATCTCCCGTGCAATTGATTGACATATAAGTGAAATCTATTACCGAGTCTAAGATCATTTTCATTGCTTGGCCAAAACTAACTGAGCTCAAATGTGCCCATCTTTTTTCTACAACCATCTCACCTACAGACCCTAGTCCCTCAGTTACAGTTCTGATTCGTGGGACGGCTGGCAGGCATGCATGGACCATGCAGCTTTTTCACCAACCCAGAGGAGCTCGCGCAAGCCAGAGGGTGAGAATTTGCAGCAGATAACTCTACCCAGAAAGGCACAGTGTGATAGCTTATCATCTCATAGGCGTTATTATTTGACATCACAGCAGCATGCTGTTAGCATGACAGGGTTAGGGTTAGGCTAACCCTAATCCTAACCCTCAGGGTCGGGGGATCGTTATCCACCACCTAACCCAATGATGACACAACTCAGTCTCTTTTTTTCCCTTTTTGTATATATATTCCGTACAGCAGGTTTTTGCACCTGAGGGTCGCCCAGCCCCCAAAAACGATGTTGGGATAAAGTATAATGTCAAGCAAAGGCCCTTCCCTGAAGAGGTTGACAAAATCCCCCTCGTTAAGGCTGATGTCAGTATCCCTGACCTGGATGACATTGTCAATAAGGAGGTGAGAAATCACTGCCAGTTGAATTTGTATCATATGTTGCAGTTGTCATTTGCATTCAAATACTCTTAACAAAACAAATTTTGTTATCTTTATTAAGTGCAATCAAACGATATTGTCATTTGCTATTGTGCATGCTCAGGTGTGTTGTATGGGCTGGGAGGATGATGCGAGAGCTACAAATACACTGATGAGTAGTAACCCCCATGTGAGTTGTTGAAGTTCAAAGCTCACTTTGGTGTGGAGGGAAACAGGTGGTGTACCACATGTCATGAATTCATCATGAATTTGTAGTGACAGCCACAATTAATTTGTTCTCTGTGTTAAGTCTCACTCTGTGTTATATGCCAGTAACAGAACACATTTTCTAACAATCTATTACTCAAAATTATCATTCATATCAATTCTGTGGGAGGTGAAACATCAATTTGTGCTGCATATTCTGACCAGCACTCTTTTTCTAAAATAATTGATTTTATCAAATGTGAATTTATCCTGATAATTTGTTATTTTTCCTTTTTCTTCAGCTTGAAGTTCAACATGAGAAGCTGCGCAATTTGATGACTAAGCAGATTGAGTATGAGAATGCTCTGGAACGTCACAGTGAAGGACTATGGAAATCCAAAAAATTCCCTGACCCACAGACAGACTGCAAACCTCCTCCACCCTCACAGGAGTTCCAGACTGCTCGCCTCTTCCTCTCCCACTTTGGTTTTTTGTCTCTGGAGGCACTGAAGGTTGGTACATTTTACTGTACTGTGTTTTTTGTTGTTTGATGCAATATGCTCATACTGCTGCTCATTATGTCCTTTCATAACTAACCATACCTAACTTGCCTATTTTCAATTCAATCTAAAGGAAACTCACAATAGTCGTCTACCTCCTCATCTGATTGGCCTTGAGTCATCCTTGCCTGGATTTTTTGATGACATCAGCTACCTTGACCTGCTTCCTTGCCGACCATTTGACACTGTCTTTATTTTCTATGTGAAAGCTGGACAGAAAAGCAGCCATGAGGTGAGAAACTTAACTTTGCGTGGTTGCAGCAGCTCACAATCCACTGATTTTTGTCTTACTGTACTCTTTACGAACCACAATTTCATGAGCCGTCAACTTTTACATTGTAGCTAACTCTTGAATATGCGAGGGTCATACGGTCATCATCTTCACAGAGTGCCATCCCTTCACTTTTAACTTTGCATTGGTGTAGAGCAGAAATAGGCTCTAAAAACATACCATCACTTGTCTTCTCTGGCAATTTAATAATTATAGACCTCTACTTAATCTATGTAGATCCTCAGGAATGTTGAGTCCTCCACAAGTGTCCAGACCCATTTTTTGGAGTTCCTGCTGTCCTTGGGCTGGCCTGTTGATGTAGGATGTCATCCTGGCTGGACAGGTCACCTAAATACAAGCTGGTCCCTGAATTCCTGTCCCGATAATAATGATACACACCAAACAGGTTCAATTATTTAATCGAATCACTCAATTCAGTGTAGGAAGTTTCAAACATGATATGCTGTTGCCCTCTTGTTTTTACTGGACTTACCTTGAGTCATGTTAAGTCAGGAATCAGGAATCATTTATTGTCATTACAGCAACTGAATTGTGTAACGAAACTAAGGTGCCTTATTGCAGAGGAAGCTGCCACCCCAGAGGACACGGGAGGATCAGTGTTCAATGGGGAGAAGAAAGTTTTGTACTACGCTGATGCTCTCACCGAGATTGCCTTTGTTGTGCCGTCCCTCACAGAAACGTCTGGTTAGTATGTTTACAACATGATGACCACATCCTGTATTGGTATATTGATCTGCAATATAATGCAAACACTGTCCCCCTATGTTGTTGGTGTTTTCAAGAGGAGTCATCGGTGCATAGCGATTCTACAGTAGAGACAGACTACAGCACAGACCTCATGCCAAATTCACTGAAACAACCCAATCTGACACTGGAGCTGTTCCCAAACCACTCTGAAAACCTAGAGTCTGTCAAAAAGGTAACACTCAGCACAGTTATCTAAACCATTAGTGAATTGGGCTGTGTTCACTCTGCAGTTCTCAATGCCCATTTTTTTATTTTGCTGAGATATGATTCGTGTGGTTGTTCATATATTGATTAAAATGTGACCAATATCTGACTCCAGCACCAACACTCAGACATGCTGAAGTTACCGCAATTTATCCTGAAGTAGATGTGTCTACCTGGTGCAGGCCTATCTCACTTCAGTTACACAAAGTTGGATGAAATGTAACACTTTTGTTCAGACTGCAGTCACTTAGAAGAACATGGAATATACCGGTACATTCAGTTTAGAAACACATGCTGTATCAGCTGGATGATGACATAGACATTACGTGCCTTTAATGTGATTGGTGACCAAGTTGACATGTAGTGTTGTTATGCTATTCTTTTTTCGGCAGCTAAGTCCTTTGGTAAGAACAAAGAGATCCTCAACTGGGAAGTCTGTACCACCGCTTGGTCCTGAGACAAAGGTCTTTGTCGTCTGGGCGGAGCGCTTCGATGATATTGGCAAGTCAATATTCTTTTACATGTCATTCTTAATTGTTACTTAACTGGTTCCCAAAGCTGCATTTTTGCACAGTTGTCAATTTTTAGACAGCTGTACTGCTAAGCCTAAAACAGAGAAAGAATAAGACTAAACATTGTTGAATGCAATGGACTTACTACCTTATTTAATAATTTAGAGTACATGTCAAGCTAGTTCTTATTAGCTCAATATAATAGAAAGGATCTATAATTTGAATCATTGGATATCAACTCTGACATTTGTTTTTCTAGAGAACTTCCCCTTATCCGATCTTTTGGCGGAAACCAGCACAGGCTTGGAAGCAAGTATGAGCAACAGCACCTCCTGCAGGTACATAAAACACCTAACACATTCTACGGTGCTCTTGTTTTTGGTGAGGTGAAAAAAAGCAATGACATTATATGGGAGGACAATGAATAGAAAGATTTCATTATTTTGCTTTTATTGTGATAGTTGCAGGATTGGGTCATTTTGTGACCCCCCCAGCCCTCACCATTGTGTCAAACTGAGGTCATTCATAACAACATTCACTTTTCATAGCTGATGACTGCCTCATTCATTTGCCTCTGTTTCAGGTCAGGGTTATTGGAGAAGGATGTCCCTCTGATCTTCATCCACCCTCTGAGGACAGGGCTTTTCAGGGTTCGACTGCATGGAGCTGTAGGCAAATTTGGGATGGTGATTCCCCTTGTGGATGGGATGGTCGTCAGCCGCAGAGCTCTTGGTAAGTGACTCAGTTTATCTTTATCTGTCTTGTTTCCCTCCCTCCTCATTTGGTTTACTGATACACATACATGCAAGCACAAGATAATTCCTTCAATTGATATTTTAATTTGTTTGATTGAAGTATCACTCAAAGTCAGCAAGTGCTGTTTTTGCACTCAAGTCAAGTCTACTCTTTGTTTATTATTACAGAAATTGCTTGAATTAATTTATTGAAATACTGGATCTGCTGCATCTGGTCACATTACAAACACTGTTTGTGCTGTGTTTTTCTCCAAGGGTTTCTCGTGCGTCAGACTGTCATAAATGTCTGCCGAAGGAAGCGTCTGGAAAATGATTTGTACAGCCCACCTCATGTGAGGCGGAAGCAGAAAATAACTGAAATTGTACAGCGTTACCGCAACAAGCAACTAGAGCCAGAGTTTTACACCTCGCTCTTCCAAGAGGTGGGGGAAGGAAAAGCTCACATCTAACACTGGCCCACCTGCACGCACAGAAACACAGACACTACATGTGCTATCACCTACAAGGTAAACATCCTTGCAAACACTTAAAGACACTTGCAATTACACACACAGAATCTTTATATTTATACTGTACTATTTTGTTATTTATATGACCGCATTTATCAACACTGTTAGCCATTGATAGCTAAGTGTCAAAATTATCTCAAGGTGCAAAACGCTAGATTTTTATGTGTCAGCCAGTCACTGAAGTTTTTAATGGCTGTAGGTCAACAGTGACTCAATTAATTTAGGTCCATGCTTTGTGGCAAAATACTTTCTGCTTGCATTGAAGTGCAGTACAATAAATAAACCATTGGCCTCCCTTTTGTGGTAAGAAAATTTATATTTGCCCTTTATGTCCTGCAAATTAAGTGAATTAGATTGTCATTTGATGATGCAAGAAATTGGAACCAAAATCCACTTTAACTTGTCAGTCAAACCTAAATTTATAGTAGTGTCATGTACATTGCTGCTGCTAGCAGAGAGGGAACAAGTGAATGGCGACATCTGAATACATTATCGAAAGTCTTCCGTGTCCAGATAATTGGCAAATGCAGCAGCTGACTGAGCACATGAGAGTCAAGCATGATGCCGATTTTGCTTTATTGTACATCTTCTTTTTTTAGAACTAAGTTGTCTTTGCCTGTCAAAAAGTTGTGAGGACAGCCACTTAACTCGAGTGTGTGTGTGTGTGGGTGTGTATGGTTGCTTGATTAGTCAACACCACTTAAATGAACAGATGTTGTAATTACTTTCAGAGCTCCTGAATCTGGAGCTTTTTTGCAGGATAATGTCAAATTGATTTTTGGTTTTAAGTCTTATTTTGTGTGTACCAAACAGAACCGTAGCACCCTCACATGTTCTAGTCAGTATAAACATTCTTGGTGATAAATTTAAAGGCAACAATGTAGCTGAACCCCATTACACACAACTTGAATTTTGGCTGATCACGAGTTCAATCTTAAAAGTTTTATCCTATCAAGAAATTATTGTTAAATTCAGTTAAACAAAAACTATTAGCAGTTTTGCCTGGATAGACATCTCATCACAGTTTGGCTTCACACTTTGGTTTTCTCTCTGTATTTTGGTTTGATTCCAGCGCTTTCACTGTCTGCCGAACAATGTGAATTTATTTGTCATGGAGATTGAATCAGATAAACACCTCTGCTTTTTACTCAGTTCATATCTGAATGTCTTAATGCACTGAGCACATTTTTCATTCGTTTTCTTATCCCTAGGGTTACCTTACATGACTTTTGTACTTTTGTGCTCTTTGAATGAAAACCCCTGCTGCAGCTCACTTTTTAATGACTGTGCTTTATGCAGATGCCTTTTCTGGAGGAAGTAAATAGAACATGCTTCAAAGAAACTACATTCAATCAGTCATATATCATATCGTGTTGCTTCTCTGATGTGTGATCATATTTAATGATTTGCCATGTACAGAAACTGAGGATAATATGTAAATATGTGATAGTGTAAGGCATATACAAATCTGTTGGAAGGAAAATGTGTGTATGCAAATTTGAGTGGGAAAATCACAATGAGTTTTGGATGTAACATGCATCAATTAAAACTATTAATGATCTTTTAATTTCTCTCCTATCTTCATATTATAGTTTCATAGATAGGTTCATAGACCCCCCCCCTTTTTTTCTTTTGCATGTATCTGTGTCTGTGGCGCCCAGTTAGGTTTGACAATGTCTAAGCTAACTGTAAAGTGCTCTTGCAAACCAGTAATATAGGTAGTATTTGCGTATATGTAATGTCAATATTTGCTGTCATATGGAAACCTTCACACCAAGACAGCGAGAATGTGTGTGTCTTCTGCCGGGAAGCTATATAGAGAAATTAAGTTGTCCAACTGAAATAATATGAAGTTATAGAATATGTGTCCATCAACACAGCCCTGACTGTTTAGATCAGGGGTCACCAACCTGATGCTGAGGGCTACTTCATGGGTATCGTGTCGGTGAAGGGCTACCAGTTTGATAGGCTCTTCTGAAATAACAAATTTACTAAATTTTATATTTAAGTTATTAATAATGATTAACGAGACTCATCTATGTGAAGACACTGATCACGTACGTATATGATTTCTCACAACAATTATCAACAATGTCAACAAGGTGGGAAAAAAATATCAATATTAAGCACTTAATTTCTATTAACCTCAGTAACTGTTCAATGTTCAGATGATCGCTTGCATACTCCATTTAATAGGAAAGATGTCCCATTTCTAATGGTCACTGACAAGCCTTTTTGACTAATATGAACTTTTTTGCATAATGTTTCAAAACGTTATCAATTATGTAATGTTAAAGAAAATC